>JANHFO010004580.1:23135-36302 GCA_032468095.1 Pareas carinatus | reverse complement strand
AGGGCGGTATAAAAATCTAATAAAATTAAATAATAGTAAAATAAAAAGGGTACAGGGGAACGAGACTGGCTATTAAGGACATCCAGATGATCAAGCAGACCACAGCACTCTCAGTCCCAGGAGCGGGGGAACAGACAGATGTCAAAAAACCCAAAGGCTGGATGGAACGAAAAAAGTTCAGCCAGTCGGTAGGCAACCTGCAACTCCCTCCACAAACCTTGGAGCAAGGCCACTGTGACCCTGGTAATGAAGACTTCGGGGCGCTGCCACCACCCCAGCTGACACTAACCCAGTCCACAGCGAGATCGTCCATGGCGCCTGATGGTGCTGCCACCATCTTTGTGCCGTGCCACTGCCTCATCACATGGGGCTTCGACAAGTCGCCCCCACAGCATTGCCGCCTCTGCCGTTGCAGCGCTGCCCTTCTTCTCAGCCCAAGGGTGAACGTCTACAGCGCCGGCTGCAGCTACTGCCCTCAAAGCACCATCACCACCAGCCACGCCACCTCCATCCATCGGGGCCTTCAACCAACCAGCTCGGGACCTCTACTCCCCTGGAAACACAGCCACAGGATGACGACACCACCGTAGCTTCCGTCACTGAATCGCAGGTGAGGAATCTGCAGTGCTGACTGCTGCCGCCATATCATGGCACCGCTGCCGCTACTTCCAAACCACGGAAGGATCGACCTGCCAATTCTTCGCCTCCTGGATGTTCCCAGAGGGCAAAAAAGCCCTCCTCAGGTGATGAGGGAATTCTCCTTGCTGGTGCCAATATCTGTGAGAAACTGGAAGTTTCTTTGTGGATTGTTCTCAGTGCTATACAAACTAGAATATTTTATCAGATCACTAGTTCTGAGAACTGAAAATGCCAAACAGAAGAAACAAAAACATATATCCAACAACAACAATAACTACAAACCATGTTCAAAAAAGCAGGGAAATGACCCAAATATCGAATAAGTTTAACATTAAACGTAAAATGTCATCCTGGCTGGATGCTGAAAAGATTTTTTTTAAAAAAAACTGATAAATTCTCCTCCCCTTAAATAATAGATCTACAAAGAGTTATAAGTTTTCTCATTCTTATTTAAAAAGAATATTATACTATTATAAACCGATATTCCATATCAGGAGATCTCAA
Source organism: Pareas carinatus (assembly GCA_032468095.1). Taxonomy (NCBI): domain Eukaryota; kingdom Metazoa; phylum Chordata; class Lepidosauria; order Squamata; family Pareidae; genus Pareas; species Pareas carinatus. The sequence continues at coordinate 35,159 of JANHFO010004580.1, read as the reverse complement.
TCTAATAATCAAATCAACCCAACATCTAATCACAATACCACCACAGGTTTATCAACATAATATGTAAAGAATGTATGTGACCAATCCAGCTCATAAACAAGAGATTTCAAGGAGCTTGCAAGCAAGCATAAATGTCTGGAACCAGGGACAAATGATAGAACACGTGTCACATGACAGTGTAAAATCTACCTCTTATGTACTTTCATGCACCATAACTCATGTTTTGCTATTTTGACATCATAATATTTGTGCAAGCCAAGTGCTGTGATTTTGTGGTACTTCATTCTTAATCCATACTAGGCTTCCTAGTTGGTTCTTTTTTTCTGAATGGGGATGATGGGAGTAGAGATGGAGAGGTGGGAAGAAAAATGACTAGTTGTGCTGTTGGTTCTTTTTTGGTTCAGCATCATAGCATTCTAGCATGATTCTGTGAAAAAAAATTGTTGTGTTTGTTGTCATTTGTGAAAACAATATTTTACTAATAGTCTATGTAGCAAAGTTGTATGTGATAGTTTTTGGCTTCTGCATTTCTGCCCTTTGTTCATTTTCTGTCTTATTGTTACGATGTGCTAATCTTAGTATTCTGAAGGAGCAATTGCACATTTTCTATTGGACATCAATCTTATATGAATCCTGAGTTTGTGGATACGTATTAATATAACCATATTTGACACTAAATGGGATAGCAGCACTGAAATAACCTTCTCGAAAACAAGACAGTTATGATGCAAACCTCTTTTAAGCTGCATCATTTTTCTGTCTTAATACATTTGTAATGTGAAGGTCATAGAGAAGAATTAAATTCCATTATTATGTCTTATCATTAAATTAAACCACCAGCTGAAATATTTTCACAGAACAATAAATCACCTGCTGAGCAATTTTCTACCAATGCTGTCAAGCTTTCTGAGTGATCTTAAGATAGAACTTCTCAGAGCTCAAAAGAAAATTAATACTATTGGGGTTGCACATAATAAAGCTTTTAAAAGGTTAAATTCATTTCACAGACAGATTATACAGTTTGTTTATCAATGAATGGGAATTCTTCTCAGAGACAATGTAGTTCATAAAGCAAATGTCAGCACATGTGACTTGTGGAATTATTATTTTACCAAAAAAAGGTTAAGTATATTTCCATTTATTTGCTGTATTCTACTTCCTTTAAATGAGAAGGACCATTGCTATGTGTAATAAAGCTTTTGACTGCAAATGAAATGATCTAAAAATGTTACAACTTCCATAATTAATGTGAAAAGAATGACTTAATTAGAAATTACATGTATGCATTTTGAATAACAAGGATCTAGGAATTTTACAAGGTTTTTCAGAGCTCCCTCTCTGCTCTCAGACATTTTAAATTTTTCAATAGCATACAGAAACATAGTTTTTGTCTTGTCTTACCTTTCTCAACATAGGAAGGAAAAACACCTCGCTTTAATATTTTGTCTATCATTTACAAATCAGCTATCTATTTACCCTATAACACAATCTCATTAAGAGTACAGATAACTCTTTCGACTCTTCAGAAATGCTACTATAGCAATTATTTTTGTCCAAAAGTTTCAGTTATGTCTAAGGTTCTTATCTTAGTCTGTCAGCTTTTTCCAAGATAGCTTATGCACTTCCAAAAGATTTGAAGGCCAGCCTTTTTTTTCATATCTTACAGTTATAACATCAAGTCTCTCTTGTAATATACTTGGCTGATTTCTTCTTATTGCATTTTAGAAACATTAAGTTCTGAGAAACACTATTTCTTCAGTAAATTACAAAATGCCTAGCTATGAATTTTAGTTGAATACAGTGCGAATGGTCATTGATGTTCATTCTTGTCATTCGTGGGGAAATCATATCTGTTTGGGGATGACAGATGTAAAGGGATTAAAATGAAATCCCTCCAGCAAATTCCTCAACCAAACTGTTTGGTTTAATCTGAAACAAAATATCTTCTGGAAAAAGACAAACAGAAAGAGAGGGAGGGAGACAATTCAGAAAAGAAAATTGATGGACACCCTTCACATGACATACAAAAACATGAGGCATATAATCATACAATATTTATAGGACCACTACACTTATTTTACTTTATTATTCATTTTATTTCAAGTACTTTTATGACACATCATCTTTTAAGTGACTTAAAAGAAGCAGCAGAAGCAAAAATAACAGCAAAATATGTCCACCCAGTATACAGTCCACCATTAAGAGTATACTAACCACTTCCAATATGCTTGCTGGGTACATTCTCCATCAACGTATTAATCTCCAAATGCCATAAACCAATAATAATAAGCTCTCTGAATGTAAACAGTGAGGTAGCAGCAGATCCTTTTCCACAAGAACTCTGAGAGACAATGCCTGCCTCCTTGCCATGTCTTGTGGGTCATGGAAATTATTCTCTTTGCAACCTTTATGGACGTACTTGTCTGTGCAGATCTACTTACAGCAAACAACATATCTCGTTCTCATGTAGGAATTATAAATTGTAATTCTTTCTCTCTTTCTCAGAGTTGCCTTATCTTCCCAAGTATTGAAGATTTCTTTTCAGCAAAGTTAAAATGACCCTGAGTTAACAGAAACCATAACAGAGTGAATTCCAAAATTAACGTTCTATAATATGCTATGGCGTTAGTGAAAAAGGTAACCTGAAAACTAAATGTGAGAAATAGAAATGAGGGACAGAGTCACACACAAACAAGGACCCAAAGAAACCACGAGTGTCCCAATATACTGTCTCATGAAAAGTGAGTGCCCAGTTTCGATATATCCAGGAACAAAAGAAAAGGTTATCTATATATAGAGTGAACAATGTGATTCAATAATTTATATTTAAAAATGGCAAGGGAAAAAATAAATTGAGAAAATAAAACTGGGATGCCAGCAGGGACAATCAAACTGATTGCTTGAATAAGGGTGAAAGGAAGTGGATGGAACACGGAATGGAAATACTTTTCCATTTATTCTATGGCCCCCTTTAGTTATTTTTTATTATCTTTAGTTGGAGAACGTCAGCTTAGAAGAAGGAAAAATACCTTCTTTTAAATCTGTATAGCAGCAGTGTCTCTTGAGATGTAGCGGACAGGACATACTAAGTTTGTCATTTTCCTTGGCTATTGAAGAGAGTGGATCTATTTTGGGCTCCAGGGTGCATCAGCAATCTGTACACACTAACTGTGTGGAAATGGAAGAACAAGCTGTCTCACAACTCTTGACTTCAGGGAGCAAACTTTCTTTACTGAGCTCAACCCTTCCCCTTTTACTCCCTAGCCATCCTATACTCAGGTGTGTTCAGGGATCACTTTCTGCTAAGTAAGTAAAGGGAAAAAAGGAAGTAATTTGCTTCCTATCTGGCATCACAAAAAGAATTGGTGTGGGGATTGGTGGTAAGAGTATTTGGCCATCTGTCTAGCTCTTCAACTCAGATGAAAATGCCGAGTAGGCCAGAGGATTTTTTTTCCTGTGCTGCTGTGAACTGAAAACCTCTGGTCTGGTTCAAAAAGTATTGGTTGATGTAGAAAGGATTCTCATTGATGCTGCTTGCCATTTCTTCACTCTCAGCTTGACAGGAACCAGGGGGAGGGGGAAGGGATTGGGATGTGTTTGGGAGGGAACAGAAAGTCTACACCTCTGTCTGCAGAACTTGAGATCCTGTGTCCCCTGTCAAAGTCAGCTCAAGAAGGTGTTTGAATGGAATGGACTGTTCTCATAACAGAATTAATGTGTTTAATTGGACAACAGATTGAACTGGGGAGAATGGCCAATGGGGAACCTAAAGTTTAACTATGCAGGCTTTTATGTGGGAAAACCAGAGTTGATTTTGCTTCTACTGTGCCAATGTAGTGAATCCAATAAAACTGACTTTTGGGAGAACAATGGCCCAGGAGTTCTTCTGTTGGATTCTCTAGCTGGACAGTTGACACTACTATCAACAGTGATGTGGATTGTCTTCTAAGATTCATTTTAATTACTTATTTTGAATCTATCTATAATTTTTAAATTTTCCGTTCAATAACTTTATTTTTAACTTGCCTTTGTTCCTTTTATTTATTGTTATTATTTATTATTTATTAAATTTCTATATCGCCCTTCTCCCCAAAGGGACTCAGGGTGGTGTACAGTCAGTAAAACAAACATATATACAAATAAATAAACACAATTTAAAAAACAGTTAAAATAAAATATTTAAGGTGGCTGAAAATTTCAAGGAACCAATATTAAAACCAATTTAAAACCAAATTAAAATTCAAAATACAAAATGTTAAAGGTTCCCAGGAGGGAGGTGTGACTACGTCAGACTGGCCTGACTGAAGAGGTGGGTTTTTAATGCACGGCGGAAAGACGGAGGTCAGGGATAGTTCGAATCTCAAGGGGAAGGTCATTCCAGACGGTGGGTCCTGCCACAGAGAAGGCTCTCCCCCTGGGGGTCGCCAGCGGACATTGGCTGATGGCACCCTGAGGAGGCCCTCTCTTTTGTTGTCTTCACCATACTTAAGTTTTAGAGTGACACTCTTGTCACACTCCTCACAGACTGGGTGTGGCCTGTCTGCAAGAGTTTGCATATCTGTTTCAGTGCAGATTAATTTAAATCATTTTTTTGTTTTTGTTTTGTTTTAATCCAAAAGGGCGAGGCCTTACATTAGTGCTTTCTAGAACTGGCTAAATTATCCAAAATTATTTAAAAGTGTTTAAAAAAAATCATAACAGGAACATTTGAATAAGGAAATGGAAAAATGAAGGAAAATGTTTGGGAAGCACTGTTATATACTCATTAATCTTTACTTCTCCTCCCATTGTGATAACAGTTAATATGATTCAATTCAATGTTAAAGATTTCTCTACCTAATTCTTATCACCTGACTAAATAAAGTCCATGAATAATGCTTAGTGGATAGGTATGGTGTCTGTTATTTATTTTTATTTATTTATTTATTTAGATTTATATACTGTTAGACAATGTTTTATGGATTGTCTATTTTGGTCAAAGACCATAGTAAAGTGACTGATTTTGTTTGTTTGTTTGTTTTGAATACAGCTGAAGTCTTCCATTTAAAGCAAAGTAAAACAAGTAGAGAAGAAGACTTCAGAAAAAACAAGTTTTCAGAAGCTATCCTGAGAGCTGCTGCATTGCATTTTCAGCTTTGAAATCCTATCAATATTTCAAATATGGATGACATAGGTGATGTTGGCAATAATGCTACTTATTCTCAACTCCGAATGCAATATATAATGCCTACAAATTAATTACTTTTTAAGTTTTGCAGTTAATTCATTCAGAAACCAGGGATTTTTTTTTTGTTGCATGACCCTCTGAGATTGGTTGATTATTTTCAAAACTGGATAGTCATATATAGAAGTCAGATGCAGGCATTTGTCATGTGATGCCAAATTCAAAATGAAACTTTACAATGAATGGCACAGACTACAAATATTGGTTTTCCACCAGCAGGAAAAGCTCAGGTGCAGCTTTCTTATTTAATCAATAGCCACACTTTATTTTTATTTTGCGATCTTGGCATTCATTTATTTTCTTAAGAAAAAAAACCTGACAGAATTTGAGATCACTTAGAAAACCAGGTGAAGCTGGAAAATTCTCATTCTCTGAGGGTGAAAGGGCATTCACAATAATGTCGCTGAAGGTGCACTGATAATAAAATGTTATAGGTAGAAGGAAGTATACGATTCAGAAGAAAACACACAAGGTAGAACAATGTAATTCAAAACAGATTTTTATTTACCAGGGCAGAGCACGCTGACTTGAATTTGTCCTGTTAAAAATAGAGATGCATTTCCAATCTGCTGCCTGGCATGTGGTGAATGCAGTGTCATAGTTGTCCTGTTTTAGCAATGATAAATTTTAAATATATTTTTCCTGTTCTATTGTTACGGAATGAAATTATAGACCAACAACAAAAGGTTAATAGGTTGCATTGGTGATGGAACCGGAAGGGAATGTCAGAGATATAAGATATTCCAAGGCAAAATTTGATGGCCTAGAGAATTGGCCAAGGGAATGTTTCTCTATCAATATTCTTGTCAATCCTACAGTCATGCAGCAGTCATGCAAAAAGAGCATTTTGATAAGAACATTTTTTTGCAATCAGTCCATTTCAATTAAAACAGTTTATTTTAACATTTTAAATCAGCATAGTATGATTATTTAGGTAATAGAAATTGTTTTGTTGTATTAACACAGTAATTGATGTTGTATTTTAAGGAACATTATGTCCAAGGAATCTTTTCTGTCACTTGATTAAGCTGAACTTAGCCAGCTCAGCAGACTGCATAACCCAGGATTTCTCACTCAACAACTTTGTGATGTGGACCTTAGCTTCCACAATTCCCTATCCAATGTGCATAATGTAACATAAATAACATAGCTTAACACAACACATAACATAAAACATAGCAACATAAACAACAAGAAGAATTGGTGCGATCCTGGCAGAATAGAATAATCAAGATGTTACTACATTTAGCCTGTCTCATCACAAGCTATTCCAACCTAATTTTATTAGAAATATCTCTCTCTCTCTCTCTCTCTCTCTCTCTCCCACTTTCATATTCTTCCTAAATTCTCAATAATTTATGGAAAATATATATCATCCACACCCTCAATATCAGTATGGCTGAACCATTTCTTGGACCTGCAATGAACACAAAAAGAATAGCATATTTCAGATTTTTAGATGTTATCCTTAAGCAATCTTGCAAATTCCTTTGTACTAGAAATCTTTACAATTCTTTGAGATGCCATGAGGGAACAATGCATATTGAAAAAGGAGAAAAAGAAAAGCCCTTTTTAAAAAACATGATTTAAGATTGAAAAGTACATTATCTTTGTCATATATACACTATTTGCACTAAACACTGTTATATAAACTGTTCTGTATGTGTGTGTGTGTTTATATATATATATCTGCATTAGTCAGAATGCGTAGAGGAATTCTCAAGTACTTCAGAAAACAGCAACATACAAAATGTTACCCTTAGATGAATTTTTTGACATAATACTGTAATATAGTGCTCAAGATCATTTTTGTAGCATTCATTTAGAATCTTTCAAATATATATATCTTCTTTGGAACATACTGTTATAGCTGAATTAATCTGATTTCTCACTCATCTAAAATATGCCAAAATGATAACTTTCTAGATTCGTTATCTGTCACTGTGGTCTGCTATTAGTCTAACTTTAAATTTATGAAGGAATGCTATCCACAGGTTGACAACGCATATATTTTGAGATAGAATATGGTGCAATAAATAAAATACCAATTAATGTATGATTGATGGTTATTTTTACCTATGGGAACTAAAAGTTTACGACTATCAGTAAAAAGTTTACACCAATTGTGTGGCATTAGTAAGAAAACCACTTTTGCTTCTTTAACCATACAGCCTTCAATCTTTTATCTTACTAACATATCACTTTTCACTTACAACCTACTTCCAATTTCTACTCTCATTTTTCCTCTCCATCACAATGACTAATATAGACTTCATGGATTCACCTACAGCTGAGCAACACATTAACATTTTACTTCAGAATACTAAACTGGAGTAGATAGTTTAACCATGACATATCTAGAAATAATATTATCTAGATGACCCAAATGCCATATTTCAGAATTGACAAAGGGGCATTCTCCCATATCGAGCTAAAGTACTGTTCATCCATCTTGAGCCAGCAGAAAACAATACAAGCATGAAATTTGCTTTCCTCGTAGCCAATCACCACCCTATCTTTATTTTATTTGATTTCCATCAAAGCGAAAACATGTTGTACTGCTTGAAATAAGAAGCAATCTCTGTCATCTTATGGATTTGTTGCCCCCTCCCTTTCAGCAAGTCACCACCCAATAGGAAAAAACATCCATCAGTCATGGCAGATATCAAGAATGTTCTGGAATCTGACTTCAAGACTTTACTACCCTCTACATAGTTTTGTGTGCATCTGTTCCAATATATCCCATTTGTCAACTTTCATCATAAGACTACCATCCCCACAAAAACCTTCCTTAGTAATTGCATTATTGTTGCCATCAAAAAAAATTTGAAACATATTGTTAGAAAGAAACTATTTAGGTCACTCAGTTTAATTTCTTGTATTGGAAGAATCCACATGAAAGCCTCCAGATGGCTGCTATGTCATTTTTGTTACTTTTCTCCTCAGGTATTTAATGAGTGCTATCATAACTTCCTTCTGCCATCTTTTGTCAACGTCATACATATCTATCTCATTCACCCATTCTTCATAGGACTTTTAGATTCTTCTTAAGGTATGGCACCTAGGCCTAGATGCAGTAGCTGGAATGGACCAAAGAGAATAAAATAGAACAAAGGCTTTTTCTGATTTGCAAATGTAGCCTAAAATTGTTTTTGCCCTTTTTATACCCAGATCACATTGTATGATCACGATCAGTTTATAGTTAATTCATTATTCAAAATCTTTTTCACAAGTACCATTACCAAGCCATTTGATATTTGTTTCTTAAGCGAACAAATTCATTCTATTGCACTCAGCCTTCTTCTCCAACTCATAAAGATCATTTCCTTTCTTTTACCAAAAGAAATAAAGAAATAGTTAACCCACTAATGATTGTAATATCTGGTGTTTCTGATTATGAATTTAATAACTCCTTCTTGAGGTCCATCTCCCATTAGATTCTCATGTCATGGAAACGTAGTTACAGTATTATTGCTGAATTTATTCAAATCCACTCTTTGGAGGTCCTAGATAAGAACTACACTCAAATTTACTTTTCATTAAAATCAAGATTTCTAACATTACATGCTTAACTTCCTTTCAGTATTCCTCCTACTTTTATTTCTTTCTCTAAGCTTTTTACTTCTTCCTCTTTCTTAACTAGTTTGCAAATTCTGATTCAGGTAGTGTTTGTTTGCATTTTCAACTAAAATTACAATTCTAATTTGAAAATGTCTGTTTCTGGAAATCTCAAGTGCTTTATTACATTTCCATAATTAGCTTAATATAAAATATATCATCACAGAAAATATTGAATGATTTTTAGTTTTGAACCTGGTTTTCTCAGATAATATATGAGTAAGTAAGTGGTACTGGTAATCACTTATATACAAGTCAGGATAAAACGGTCATCTTTGGAAATATATGATAGTATCTCAAATTAACACTATTCATTCTTTTTCTTTACATTAGTATGAACTTTAGAGCAATTAAACAATTTTGATTCTGATGATTATGCATTTTCAGAGGCTAGCATTAGAAAACTATTTTTTTTGTATTTCAATCTTTTTATTAAATTTCACAAAGTAAGAGTGAATTACTTATATCAATAGCAGAGTAAGAAAAAAAGGAGAAAAAAAAGTCATATAAACTTATATATATTAGATGTAAAACTTTCAAAACTATGATTTGTCTATGTGCGCATTTTCCTTTAAAGTACATAAATGTAAAGGCAGCACATCTATTATATTTATACTGTATTAAATATACCATTTATCTACTACCCTTATCATTTATTATCGTTTCCTTATCATTATTTTATACATGTCTATATATATATATATACATATCTACACATACACACACACATACACATAAATAAATGATTATATAACTGTTGTATAGATTCGCATATTGACTGCAGTTTCAAGTTACTTCCACGTGTTTGTAGCCTTGGCCCCGAAGGGTTTTTCTTTAGAGATTTTAATAATTTCCTTTACAACGCTTCCGTAACCTTACGAGACCGCAGTCTTTTTCATCTAATAAAACTATGTTTTCTTTTATCATATCTTATAACATTCCACTGGTTATTTGTAATTAAGATAGGTCTGTCTAACCCTTATTTCTGATTAGAAGATCTGGAAGGGTAATTTTAGACTTTGCAATGCGTTGGATTCTCCATGTTTCAATTAAAGGCACTCCCGAGCAGCCTAAAAGATCCCTTGGTGCAGCAGGAGGTCTGCCAGGTATGGTTTAAAAAAGGTCACGAGGGTTGAAGCCCATGAAAGGCGGAGTTTCAGCTGCACTGCTGCGGCCTCCATCTAGACTGACCTTTTCCAACCAGGCCCTTAACGCGCCAGGGGCTCCAATCAGTCCCGCCAGTGGTGTTTGTGGCTCCCACTGGCACACCCCGTTGCCACACGGAAATGGATCACGGTCCCACTAGAATGAGAGTCACCAAAACAGGTCTGACTTTTCACATCAGCAGAAATGCACGGAGGATTTGCTTCCTGCGATTTCAGTTTTGCTTATGTTCCATCTGGGGAAAATCCCTTCTGACAGCTTGGGTAGAGAGCTTCTAATTTCTCTCTGCAGCTCATTTTTCAGTTCAATCCCTCAGGGAAAGGATTTTAATGCTTGATGGATACAAAGCAAATTATTTTGGTTCCTGTGGCTTTGAGAAACCCTCCGAGGGGGGCGCGTGGGTGGTGGGAAGGACAGGGGGGTGGTTTGTATTTATCTTCCGATCGTTGTTCCTCTCCATGTCTCTCCGCACTGCAGCCAGAGCTTCCGAGTTTCCCACGGAAAGCTCCATCTTTCTCTTGTATCCTTGGATTCTTGAAGTTTGCCCATCTTAAAGTTGCCAAATTGGGGAAACCCTACTGTAAGGAACTAACATCTAAGCAAAAACCTACAGACCCAGTGCTTTGAAGTTAAGTGTGCAACAGAATAACAAACCCTTAAAGATTATGCAGATTTGCACATGCTTTAGAGATAAGTGGTTTTATTTTGAGTAGTTAACAGCTGAACTCTGTACATGCTCTTGAAACAGATGGTTTGAAGTAATGGCTTCTGTTGGTGTGAAAGTAAGGTCATGTTAACTACTTCATGGCAGAAATATACCCCAGCATGCAAGCTTACCTAAGCACACTCTTCTCTCTTTATCTCTTCAATGTTAACAAGCACAACATTCTTCGTAACAAGCAAAGAGGCCTCACTTGGGAAACAGGAGATAAAGAGGGAGTAGGTGAGATGGGATGAAATCGTGTAGAGGGATGATCAAAAGAAGTTTGGATAATTGCCTGTTTTCCCCTTGTAGAAATGTATAAAACCAAAGCAATTTCTTATTTGGTGTGCCTTTCTCCTCTGACCATTGCCAGTAGAGGAAAATCTGGTCACCCTTTCATTGTATTGGCCACTGCAATTAAAGTTTCTTTTTAATATCCTTCCAACCTCGTCTTGAGTATCAATTGAACCTACGGATACTTGAGTGGCTGGAGGTCATTGGAGGCTCCGGAGAAGCTCGGAGGAACCCAACGCTGCCGTTTCCCAACTCTCCTCCTTTGGTCTGCAGCAGAGGCAATTTCCCCCAAACACCTCCCTCTTTGCCACACGGTGAGTAGCAGAAAATCTACTGTTCGTGTCTTACAGCGTCCCCTCATAACTTTGGGATAAATAGGAGAGTAAAAAGTTTTACAAGCCGACAAAGAAAGGAAGGGAGTCTCGACCATTTCTAGCTTATTAGCTTTCTTCAGTGAGTCAGACTCTTGGTGGGATTTGAACCTGAGCTGGATGGCCTCTTGGGTTCTCCCTCTCTTTGGTGGCTTGTACCAGGGGATCTATCAGGCTTTTTTTTATGAGGCACCTGGGTTTTCCCCCACTCTGAGTACAGGAAGGAGTAAGCTACTCCCTTTGCCTTACAGCCCCGGACTTTGGGTTCAAATCCCATCCAGGACCTGCCTCATTGACGAAAGCAAATAAGCTAGAAATGACCATCCAAGACTCCCTTTCTTTCTTTGTCAGCTTGTAAAACTTCTTGCTGTAATAAAAAAAAGATGTGTCGCCTAGTGACAGGCCTGCTAAAGTCCCTAGTCTGGGACTGAAAGGCAAAGGGAGTAGTTTACTCCCTCCTGTACTCAGAAAAAAACAACAGCCAGGTGCTTCATTAAAAAAAAAACCAACTAGGAGAGTACTAGAAAAGCCACATGTTTGGGGCAGCCCTGCTGGGTTTAGGTTTCAAGACCACCACGTGTTTGGGGCTGCTAATCCTTCCCTCCTTCCCTTCTTCCCTCCTTCCTTCCTTCCCTCTTTCCCTCCCTCCC
>JANHFO010004579.1:16011-31405 GCA_032468095.1 Pareas carinatus | reverse complement strand
GGCAGAGCTCGCTCTCTCACGTCCTGTTGCCTCCAGAACCGGAAGTGTTCTCCCACTATGCTGGCTTTTTGAGGCAGCTGCAGCACACTGCTGGCCCATATTTAAGTGATTGTCCACTAGGACTCCAAGATCCCTCTCACAGTTACTACTATTGAACCAGATTCCAGCTATTCTGTACCTGCGCATTTGTTTTTTCTTGTCTAAATCTAGAACTCTACTTTTCTCACCATTGAATTTCATTTTATCAGATAGGGCCCAGTGTTCAAGTCTGTCAAGATACTTCAGTATCTTGAGCCTATCTTCTGGAGCATTGGCTATTCCTGTCAGCTTGTCATCTTTCCTCCAAAGATAGCATAACAAGGTACTAATTTATACTAATTCAATTAATTTATATGCACCTACCTTCCAACTTAAAGATAGTCCTCACTTGAAAAAAAATTGGGGCTGGCAACTTTGTCACTAAGCAACATGACCATTAAGATGTTAGTTCAGTTGTGGTTATTAAGTGAAAGCATCCATGGTCAATAAGTGAGACATCACATGACTGCAACTTGTGATTTTTAGCTATTCTTAATTACTGTACTATACTGAGAGCCATCCATAAAGTACACTTGAAATATGTAGGCATCAGAACTGATGAAAGATGAAGTTACAATTGTTATAGACAGTCAAAGTTGTAGCTGAGACCAGCATCCTTGAGGTGCCCCTGATGGCACATCCCTGGCTCCCATCAGCCATCTGCCAAGGTCCTCAATCAGTTGAGTGTCCAAGGCCACACTCCTTTCCTCCTCCAGGCAAGGCACAGCTACTGGCTCTATCACCTTCCTGGGGTTGCAGTAGTCGTGATTATGAGCTGCCAAGTCCTTTTCATCCCCCTCACATCGTGGGATTTCTAGCATCTCTTTTTCCAGTCCATGCAGGGATTCCATTTCTGTAACAACATCAACCCCAGAAGAAGGAGCCTCTCCATCCCCGGTGCCACCACAAAGCTTAATGTCTTCCGGTGCTCTCTCATTTGCATTTCCACTTGTTTGGTTACAAAGTGGTCAGGGCCCCCACCGGCTATGGTGCCATCTACCTGGCAGAAGGCTATAGACATCTCAGTTACAACTTCTCACTACTTCCAAGCTCACAACACTTCTGGTGCAGCCTAAATCCAGCAAGGCTAACATCTGCCCCTGAGCACCCAATGATAGCACAACCAGTTCAATGAGGATAGTCATTGGTGGTAGGGCCTGACTTACCAGGGAGTCATCGTCGAAGTTGTCGTCACTACAGTCCAGGGGAGGTGGAGTGCCCCTATCCCCATGGCCAGTTGAGGAGAACCCTGCAATAACATTCACCCTTTCCAGTGCTGGCTCATGTGATCTCGGGGTGACCATCCCTTTTTTTTTCTTCCCACCATTGCTCCTTGGAATCTTTACCGGTCTCACCGCTCTGCATTCAGCTGCCCAATGCCCCTCCTTTCCATACCTGGAGCATGCCAATGGGAAGCGCCTGGGGTTGGGGTCACGGTCCAGGGCTTTAGGGATCTCTCTCCTACCAGGGGGGAGGATAGGCACCACCCCCTGGCATTCCCTGGCTCCCATCAGCCATCTGCCAAGGTCCTCAATCAGTTGAGTGTCCAAGGCCGCACTCCTTTCCTCCTCCAGGCAAGGTCAATCCCACCCCACACGTCACATCTCACTCAGCCCCCTCCCTCCTGGTATTGCAGATGCTCACAGCAGCTGACAGGTCCAAGGTCATCCAGCTGGCTTTCATGCCTAAGGTGGGACTAGAACTCAGTCTTCTGGATTGTAGGCCAGAGCCCTTAGCCACTACACCAAACTGGCTCACTTTTGTAGTATTTAAAACTGCAGAAGGATTCCAGTACATGAAGGCTGCATCACGTTCCTATTGAGATATAAGTAGTCCTCAACTTACAACAGTTCATTTAGTGACCATTTGAAGCTACAATGGCACTGAAAAAAGTGATTTATGAATATTTTTCACACTTACGATCATTGCAGTATTCCTATGGTCTGGTGGCCAAAAGGATGCTGCCAACCGACTCATATTTATGATGGTTGCAGTTTCCCAAAGTCATGCGATCACTTTTTGCAACTTTCTGACAAGTAAAGTCAATGGGAAAGCCAGATTTACTTAACAACCATGATACTAACTTAATATGTGTCAAAAAGGTAGTAAAATGAGACAAAACTCATTTAACGACTGTCTTGTTTAGCAATGGAAATTTTGGGTCGAAGACTACCTGTACAGACAAGATTACAACATTGTCGATATATAGTAGAAACAACATTAGTTTAATGGCCTGAGAATGAAGAATGAAATACAGCATGGTAAGAGCCTTAACTGCAAAATCTGAATAAGAGGGCTCAGTATACCATCTTTTTTGATTCCCTTGAAAGTTCAATTAAGGTCAATCAATTTGCTGTTATTTGAGTACTGGACCTGCATTATAAAATCTCTGTGCAATGTCATAATTAGTTGCAGAACTGCCAGCAATCAATGGAAAAAGCAGCTAGTTTTTTCCATAACCTCTTGTGAGGGAGGAAGTAAATGGCTCAGAGAAAGGAGCTTCTGAATGTAAATAAAAGAACAAGCAGAGGAAAAAACAGAAGTACAACATAGGAGGAAACAGAAAATGCTTTCTTTAAAAAAGAACTTCCCCTAAGATTTATTCCTATGGCAGAATTTTACAGCGATGTTGTATTGCATTTTATATCAAAATCAGGGCACAAAAATCTGAGAAGCCCACTTATGCTGGTACATAAATTAGTGTTGAGAATTAATTGATCTGAAAATATTTATTAATAGCTGCATTACCCATATGTACTAGCTAAATGTTAGCACATTTAAATTTTCTACTCTTTTCTATTGTTTATGTCTATCCTGAACTTAATGATTGCCTTCATTGGAATAGAAGACCTAACAAAAAAGTGAAAACTAAGGGTTAATTGGTTCTTAAAGCTTTACATTCACAGTGACAAACTAATCAGTGCACAGATCAAATAAAGAGCCCTGCTTCCACAGTGCCAAGGAGGTAGAGCAATGGTATTTAGTAAAGGCTAGCTTTTGAGTCACAATGCGTGGCCGGGCTGCATCTAAGCTCATCTCATCGGTTATACCTGAAAGGAGGCGGCACTGAGTATCATCAGGACATGTGGCTGATTCTTGGCCAAGATCCTTTTTCCCCGAAATAGTTATATGTCAGATACATATGCTATTGCCTTTCTGCTTCAAATCAGTCCTGATCAGGCTTAAACTACTGAGCTTGTTTCATTTCCTGCACAAATAAAGTCTGCCAAGTTCTTAATTCATCTGATTCAACCATCCTGCTACCAGTATTTCACACTTGTAAGTAGGGAGATTGCTAGATGAGCCAGGTAGGTGTCTCATCAACTCACAGCTGATGGTTAAACCACACAAAAAGTGTCGTTACCACAAATAGAAAATGAGGGGGGAAAGCATTTATATCCAGGTTGTCTAAGATGAGCAGTGAAACAATTTATGCACAAGATGAATATAACCACATACATGCTACAAAATCCACTCCATTAAAAAGGAATTTGTTAAAAGGAACATCTATAGCAACAATCAAAAACAGCTCCAAAGAGCAAGTGATGCAAACCAAAGAACTCTGAAGCAGAAACACATTAAAAATATGCTAACAACAATCCTTGACAAAACCAGTATTTTTTAACACTACTCCTCTTCTCCTTTTTTTAAAAGAGGCCACCTTTTCATTATTTGAACTCCACAGTGGAATTTTGCTTGTACTTGGAGCCAGTCCAGATGTTTTCATTCCAGCTCTTGAGTCCCTTGCATGTGGGAGCTGAGCTTCTTCCGAGCATGCGGAAAGTGACTCACAACTGCCCACTGATGTCTGCAGGAGCTGGCCCTAGCCAAGGTGGGATCTAGCTCCCTCCGTTTAGAAGTAAATCGGCTCCTGCTCTTCCCTCCCCGTCCAGTTTCCACCAGGGCTACAACTTCCTTTTCTCCCCAGAGAATAAGGCCAGTTTTTCATTTGTGCGATTAACCTTTTGACTCGTATCCTTTTTCGATATTAAGGAGCCAGCCGAGCCTATTACTTCTGCAGTCTGACCTGCCCTTGATTCGGTATGGTTTTCCACAAAATTAAATCACAGCTTTGTCTGGTTGTTTCCTCTGCTGAATTCTGGCTCCCCTTCCTCCAAGGAGTTTTTGCTCCTTCTTGCCTCAAGTGGAGCAGAGTGGGAGGAGCTAAGCAGCGTAAGACAACATTAGCATCGAGCATGGAGCTTTTGCAAAGAAAAGCATACAATAAAAAATCTCAAACTTTTGCGTTGCAATAAACGTGCTCCAGGCCATTTTCTTACCCATGTTGTTTTACACATTAGAGGCTCCACTTCTTGTGCTCATAATATTAATAGAAATCACATTAATATGATCTCAATGCATTTACTAAGTCTGGGCTGCAAATCCTCCAAATGATAAAGAAAACTTCCAACTCTCTGTTGCCATCTTGTGGTTGCTTGGATTTTTGTAATCCAAGCAAGCATGGTGATGCAAATAGAGATGTCGCTAATAATTGAAACTTTTTTTAAAAAAACCCACAAACAACTTCTGTACTGCTGAAATGCACTATCAACTTCATGGCTAAGAATATTTGAATCAATCCTTTTAATTAGTTCTGTCATTTTGTTGTCCTGTTGTCTTCCCCTCCTCCCCACACAGTGAATTGTTGTATCAAACTATTTCTCTTTTTTACTGTAAAAGCTGATCTAAAACTGTAATAAAGCTATTTGACTTGATTTGATCTGAACCAAGATTTCCCCTACTACAGAGGGTCAACGTGTAGCATAAATTTCTTCTATTCTCAGCCTGTGTGAAATAGAGGAGAAAAATTAATGTGGTAACTTGCAATTTCAGCAATTTATGCATTTTTCCACCTACAAAAATTGTATTAATTAATGGGTTCTAAAGTTATGTGAAATGCCCAAATGGAGCTTTTGAGGAATGTCTATGTGTGCAGCTTCTGAAATATAGTAGTAATAGCTGTTCACACTATTTACGCACGCACACGTAATTAAATCAACCACAGAAAAAACAAAGGGGGGGAAAGCTCAGTGTGATTTGGCATGGTAACAAATAATAAAGAAGGCAGTTATTCACATCATGATTGTTAGGGGTGTGGTGAAAAATCTACTCAGACTTTTTATAAGCAAACTTCTCTGTTACAGTTCTGGCAATAGAGCTGGATTGGCTACTGCAACTCATCTACTGGAGATCCATTCCCTGCTTCCAGGTTGATCACCTGTGTCACCTCCCACTGAGCCTGTCAACCTGCAAACAACACATCTGCAAAATAACAACAGCAATAACTTCTGGAAGGGCCAGGAAGCCAAATTTCTAGAGATGCAACATCAGACAAGTTCATGCTGGCAAACTGGGTGGAGATCTATTTGTTGTGCTGGAGTGTAAATGAAACACATTGCTAGAGAGAAGGGGCAGGGGTATTCTGACTGAGCAGGAAGAGAATTGTACCACTTCATGTAAGTAAACGTCAATGTTTTTATTTCCATTTTGTTGTTTTTTGTTTGGAGATTAATATCTTAAGGACCTCTATTTTTCTCCAACGTAAGTAACCTCGACCTGTCATCTGTATTTATTGCCAAATGAATAGTTTAATTGTATAAAAAGTCTAGAAATGTTAATCTAACAGCAATGCTGGATACAAACTACATCACTTACCTCCACCTAAGAGGTTTATATAGTTAAACTGTTCAAGAAACTGTAATGCTCTACTTGGATCTGTCAAAAAGTATTTGTGTCACCATGCTCTGTAATTGTTTGCAGTGCCAACTGCAGTTATGTATGGTTGAACTGCCCTACTAAAAGTGGTGGAAGAAGTGCATCAAGCACACCAGAAAATCAGATTGTCACTAACTACACAGAATTGCTTCTTTGTCCGGGAACATTTCTGGGCAGGGGAATTTGCAACAAAAAAACCCACTATTTTCTTCAAATGCTCATATAATTCTGTTTTTACTCCAGATGTTGGCATTTCTCTTCCCAAGGTGAAGGATCTTACTAATAATTGAATAATGAATATTTTCAACTACCAGAGGAAAAAAAGGGATGTAGGAAGCCACAATGATGGCTCTGGGCCAGATGAAAGGAAGTGGTGTTTGGATATCAGCTGGCAGGGCTGCAATAATTTCTAACTCAGGAGTGCAGCCCCAGGACATCCCAGGTGGGGGCGAAGCAAGAGGAGAGTAGTGGCTGGTTGAGAAGATGGCTTCTGGTCCTTCTCCATCTTAACGCTACTTCATAGTCCATTGGAGATGGGCTGCTTATACATTCAAATATAGGCTTCCTGTAGCGGATGTTACTTGCCAGGATCGCATCTGACATAACACAAATTCTTGGGGCAGCTCTACTAAAATATAGCATGAGGAATATAAAATAATAAAATTAGATGAAAAATAGTTTTCTTATTAACAGCAAGAAATATTTACAGCCATCAACTCTAGTTTCCAACCAAATTATATTACAAAGAAGCTAACACAATGCAGCTGAAAGAATTGATGCATTGGTCTTCAAAATTTACATTTTAAAAACTGGTGTACATGCAGGGGACAAGATTTTTAACTGAATGATTCTGGATTGGAAAAGACACCTGACTGAGAGCAAGTCAACATTTCCATGGATTATTCATCTCTGAAAACCTTATTCAATGGTCCTACTTTATCATCAGAAGGAACAATAATTTGAGATAAACCTAAGGATCCCTGGCCACTCACAGAAGTTTACTGAGTGACTTTCAGCCAGTAACCAACTACCAGACCAATTTATCTGGCAGAGTTGGAGAAATCACTACCATGTATGCCAATTTTATGATATTGGAATATGAAGAGATCATTTGGCTTTATTCACTCTAATTTTTTGCTAATGGGACATAAATGTAAATAATGTCAGCAAATGCAAATTCAGTACTGTTTTTGATGAATTTCTTTCATATCAGTGCAAAATACTGCTTGTCCTGCTGGGTTCTATGCGAGTTTCATGCAGTAGTCATTTTCATGCAGCAAGACAGCACAGCCACACAGTGAAGGGTCATTTAGTTGGACTTCACCACAACAGACATTGCATTCAGTGAGCCAAACCCTCCTTTGCGTTTTCTGTTCTTTGCATAATAGTATCATTACCCAAACAAGGCTAATGATCTCATTTGAACAAAAACAATGTAATATGTCATTTGCATCCTTACATAAATGATATACATTTCATATATGTATGCATGTATATATCACATATCCCACAATGTCTTATTTATATTTTATGCATCAAATGATATATTTTATACAGTCTTAACTCTCCAATTCAACTGATTTTCCTGAATAACCAGGATAGGCTGTTAAAACAAGGCTTCACTGTATTCCAAATATAAACGTGCCTCATGCAAACTTCCAGAATCTCTATGACTTCAATTTGGTAGATTTCTTCCCCTTAAGACTATTTTATCTCTAAAATTTGTTGTGTTACGAGAACTGTTGTGTTACCAGAACAGTATTAATTTTGCTTTGAAATCAATGCCAGTCAAAAGCTTTGTTTATAAAATAAAGCAACGTACAACAACACAACAAAATGGAGCATTACTTCCTCCCCTCAAGAAACAACCAACAAACCTTAGATTTAATCCAGGCTCAGAAGCAAGAGAGTAGTAAGTATATACAGCAAGTAGGTCCTCTTACTGCTTTCTCTGCTAAATGACTGTAAGAAAAAAGTAAGTCAGGTCCCATTTTCCCTCCTTCCTTCCTGGATTCAGATTAGCATTTAATTCTGTGGATCCAGGTGAGGCCAACAAAAGCTGTTTCCACAGATCTTTCAGCAAAACGTTATTTGTGCTCTCCTGCTGAAGACATTGCTGTTTTTATACATAGTTCTGTGCTGAAGATAGAATAAGTACCATAAAAGAAACACTCTGGAATAACTAACACAGGTATATTTTAACCTTTGGGTTAAAAAAAAAACCTGCCTGGTTGACACAAAGTATCTAAGAGGCATAGAAAACAAAGGAAGGGGGTCTGATTCCCATCTTTACTAACAGTACAGTTGGAGCTGCAGGCAGAAATTAAACATTAAACTCATAAAGTTTAAATTTAGTAATTTATAAGCAGGTATGCAACAACTATTTCATCTCAGCTCTTGAGGGGGAGAAGAAGAGATAAACAGAAGAGATAGCATTTCAGCAAAGCCTGAGTGAGGCAGAAGAAAACATAATTACAAAAAAAGCTTACCGGAAGAAGCTCCAGGGACAGATTGAGCAGGTCTAAAAAACTGCCTCATTCTCTTCCCTTTTTAAACCTCATTCACCCTTGACTGTGTTCGTCATTACGCTCCATGAACATGTTGAGTCCTGCCCTGAATCGACTAATGGTGCCAGGTTCAACCATGCAAAGTATTAAGAGAATTGGGTACCTCTGCCTCTTCGCCCTTCCCACCCCACAAAGTACAAGAGAACCTAGGAGGCAGGCACCCAAGGGCTATCTCCAACTTGCCCTTGCATATCTTTCTTCCTTTTTGGTTAATAATGTATACAATAGCAATGCCTTCAAAGCATTATTATGACTAGAAGAAGTATGGCTGCTGCATAGGCCTGTTGTCATTTTGACCAAGACTAATTTATCTCTTGTTTGCATCCCTTGGATGTACTAGACCTATAACCAATAAATATTTCAATTAGTACCTGAAACATAGCAAGCAAAATAGGGAATGTATCTCTGAAAGATAGGGCTACTGCTCCCGCTGCTTCTTACTACACTCATCTTCCTGCTCATACAGACATAGTTCCTCTCCCTTTCTATGTCCTAAATGAGCTTCTTTGCAGTTGGCTTTAAAAGTGGAGGCTATTTGCAGACAATAAACAATAGGCTACCTTTGTCATTAGGAAACATGCTATTTAATGCTAGATATCTGTCTTTCTTCCCCCAGATTTGTTGGGGTGGGTATGTGTGTCTTTAACTCAGCCTTGACTCCTAGGTGGAGTAGACTAGGCAGTTATTTTGACAACATTTCAGAAGTGGTTTGCCTTTGCCTCCTTCCTAGAGCTAAGAGAAAATGCCTAGCTCAAAATCAGGCAGCTGGCTTCCTGGCTAAGCCAGGACTAGTATTCACAATCTTCTGGTTTCAAACCTGGTGCCTTGTCCATTACACCAAACTGGGTCTCTTCCTTGATATACTATCTACAATATCAGGTCGCAGAAGCATCCTGTTTAGAAAAACTGCACGTTGCAACAGCAGGGCATTTATTTATGTACTCAATGTATAGTTTAATACCATTCCATCTCAGTATATAAGACTCTCAACAGCAGTTTTAAAATATAATCACAGAAATAAAACAGTAACAAATAAACTAAACAATGGCCATCCTCCTTCCCATTAACCTCTAAAGCTGAGGTTTTCAAACTTTTTAAAGTTGCAGACCCCAAAACGCGTCGTTGCTACATGGCAGACCCCACTTCCACAAATTCAACTATTAATCAACAATTCATGTATATTGACTGGTGGAAGGGACACTGTTATCTTCAGAAATGTTTGTATTTTTAGAATTTTGTTGTTGAAACTTAACTAGATAAGGTGATTGTCTTTACTTTTATTACAAAGGGAATACTGTGTTACAGAAGACATCTAATGAAATATGATCATAGGGAAATAATATGAAAAATAGACAGAATGAATTCGAATTGTGGTTATAAAAAGTATAAAAATATGTGATACTATAATGTATCGGAATGAAAGGTTATTAAAAACAAAATAAACGTAAGTAATAATTCTGTGTTAGAAAGTAAGAACAAAGAAAATCCTGTTAAGTAGAAGAATGTGAAATAAAAGATGATTAGGATGTATATTCAAACCTTTAATGTGGAAATTAATTTAAGAATTGTGATTGTTGCTAGTGTTATGAAACACTAAATATGATTAATTGTATACTCACTTGACTGATGCATGTTGAAATATTTACTATGTTTTTTTAATTTTTCAAATAAACAAAAAAACAATTCAGGAAAAAAAACAATTCATGTATATTACTTTTTCCAAATTTTCTTGACCTATCTGCAGTCCCCCCTGGCAACTTGCCATGGACCCCAAGAGGCCCACGGACCACAGTTTGAAAACCTCTGTTCTAAAGCAACAAACTGGACCTGGAAACCTGCTGGTAACCAACACAACCATAAAAAAGGGTAGTTTTGCAAAGATGGCATCTAACTGCCAATGTTCTATACCAGTCGTCTTCAAAAGCAGCTGCATATTCAGCAGACTGCAGTAACCCAACCACACAGGGAAAGGAGAATAAGTTACTGTTGCCAGCTTCTCCATATTCAGGTAAAGCTATAACCTGCGTATCCGTCAAAGCTGGATAAAGATCCTTCTGGCCACATTCTCTATTTGTTGCTCCAGCAGGAGTCAATGGTCCAAGAGAACCCACAAATCACAAATCTGCTCCTTCATGGTGCTCCCATCTAGAGCCTCTACTGGAAGTGATATTTCAGGGAGCCAAGATGGACAAAAGGCTGTCTTACTGAGTTTGTTTCACCCCAGCTAGCTTCTGGCAGCCTCCAGATACTAGCTTAGGATCTCCTCAGCATCTCCAAAAATGTATAGCTTCATTATATCAGCATACTAATACCTTAATCCAAACCAACTGATGACACCTTTTGTAAGTTTCATATTAATATAAAAGAGCACAGAATACTTAGACCTGTGGCATCCCTGAGTGGAGCAATCATTAGTTGGATTGCTCTTCCCCAATTACTATAACCAACCATTCAAGTAGTAATCAATCCAATGTGAAATGATACCTCCAACACCTAGACCTCATAGGCAGTCCAGAAGGTTACTATAGAGATTTTGAAAGCTGCTGAGAAGTCTTAAAGCAGGAGCCCCAACCCCCGGTCTGTGAACCAGTACCAGTCCGCTGCATCACAGCAACAGGGCCCTTCAAACAAGCCAAGCCCCACTGGTAGGATGCAGGCAGTATGTAAAACCACGTACTCTCTGGTCCACAGAAAATGCTTTCTCCATGGAACCGCTCCCTGGTGCCCAAAAGGTTGAGGGCTACTGTCTTAAAGGACCAGAAGGTGTACACTCTCTGCATCCAAATTCTGAGAAATATCCACCAAAGTGACCAGAGATGTTCTATATCTGACTTTGAATCCTGACTGGAAAAGATTCAGGTAAATTGTTTCTTCAGGGATCCTGGAACTGATTTCCCTCTCAACAATCTCCCCCATAAAAGGACGTTTAGAGAGTGCATGGAAATGGTCTAATAGAGCAGAATTTAGAGAACATCCATCACCACCCCTTTCAAAGTTGGTGGCATTTTATCCGTTTTTGAAAAGGTATTGATCACCTCCCATATCCATGTCTCCCTGGCTACCTAAAGGAACAAATATGGGCACAGATCCAGCTAATAGTTACCAGAACTCAAACTATTGCTCTATCTATCTAAATCTGTTATCCCTTCTCCTCTTGGTCTCTCTTTTTCAGTTTGATCTAAAAGCCCACCCAATCCCTGTTATTGGGTTTTGTGTGAGTGTGAGTGTGTATGTGTGTGTGTATGCGTGCATGCATGAACACTTTCTTACCATAGCAGAAAGCTATTCTTCCTACATCTGTTTTTGATGTCTTAGATTAGACATCATATTTCTGTCTATGAGCCAGAGGTGGGATTGCTAACCACACAGCTCTCCTCTCTGTAAAATAATTGCTATTCCATTGCTACTACCTACAAGCATGTTTATTGAACTAATTATCCTCCAGTGCTGTTTAGAAGTGAATTTCCAGTATGATCACTTGTTTCATTCTTGTATCTGTATTAAATAATTTGCTTAAATAGATCATTGAGTTTATTTGCCAAAAAAAGCTACTCCTAGGTTTGAATTTAAAAACCCCAGAGGCGCAATGGTTAGAAATGCAGCATTGATGACTCTGCCCATTGCCAGAAGTTCAATCCTGACTACCTCACTTCCATCTTTCCGAGGTCGGTAAAATGAGGACCTAGATTGTTGAAGGCAATATGCTGACTCTGTTATTGAAGTGCTGTAAAGCACTGTGGGGTAGCATATAAGTCTAAGTACTATTGCTATTGCAAACTGTCACAAATACATGATGGAGGGAACTTGTGGCTCTCAAACTACAACTTGAGCATCTTTTATGACTGTTTTTGTGGGGAATGGTTTCTGACTTCTGAGTTCAGCAAGATCTGTTGTTGTTCTGCATGATTGTCCTAGACGGTGTGCTGCATTATACATCTGCTTAAGTCTAGTAGCAGGAGTTCAATATGCTCCAAATAATAAAATATATTAATATATATTTTGTAACATTAATATTTGTCAGTCATTCCAGCACCTCTCACATTGTATTTGCATTGGCAGAAAAGGGGGGGAATCATATTTACTATTTACTGAGTAATTTGGCAGTTCACGTATATTCTTCACATATCTATAATAAAAATGGATCTCCTTTTAAAATAGTATGAAAGCTGAAGAACTGAGAAAGAGATAAAACACATTGGTGTGAGATTACGTTCTTGTAGTCTTTCATAATCATGTTTATAATTGCAATCATAACTGTGGAATAAATTTTCGGTTTTGGTTCATATATAGGCATGTAGTAAACACTTGGCAATGAGATGTATTTTGTTTTCTACTAAAGATGTAAATATAGCAGAGTGATCAGAGGAATGCAAGAACTATGCATTAGGTATTATATGCAAAACGATTTCCGGTTCCGGTTCTCTTTGGTGAAGAACGAAGGAGCCGGGATTCCGGCTGAAAGTTCTTTTTTTCCAGCTGCGAGTCCCTTGAGGTTCAAGGCCACCTTGTAGCGGTGGTCGAAGAGGGAGGCTGAGATGAGAAGGCGAGAATGATGGCGGGCGACTCGTTGGAACGATCACTTCTCCTTTTCTTCATGCAGGAGAAAAGGCTAATGGCAGCCATTAGAAGAGAACCAGGACACTAGAAACAACTAACCCAAAGAAGTCAGGAGGTTCCAGGCAGTGGTGGTGAAAAAAGAAAAAGAAAAGGTACCTCCACACAGGGCCGGATTTTCCTATAGGCTAACTAGGCTTCAGCCTAGGGCCTCAATGATGTATTTTATTATTTCTCATGTAATTTACATAATTTACAAACTTAAAAATGGGAGGTGGAATAGCCTAGGGCCTCTTTTCATCTAAATCCGGCCCTGCCTGGGATTAATGAACTTGTGGGGCAGGTGTTGCGGTTTCATGTTGTTGCTATTGTTCATTGATTTGGTTAGATATGTCTGTACTATTTCATGTGCTGTGCTGTTTTCACTTTTTTGATGGATTTGGCAAGCCACCCAGAGTCTGCTACAGTGGACAACCATAACAAGATCAACATAGCTATAATGCCAAGTGTATTAAAAATTGAGTGTTTGATGATGACAGCAACTGCAACAAAGATAGTGAGTGACTCTTCTAGAGATATTCAGTGGCTTTCTAGTCAATCAAAAGAAAATTGTTACAGTTTAGCTAATCAGCATGTGAGCAGCCATAATACTGGTCATCAATATGATTCTTGGCTACTAAAGCATCAGAAACATGGGGTGGAAGCTACAGTCTGAATAACCCAATTTATGGCAGTAGTTTAAAGCAAAGGAAAAATTGCACATATTTTCTTCTGCCATTCTTTTTTGTTCTATTCTGTTCTATTCTGTTCTGTTCTGTTCTGTTAATGGTTTTGGTACCTTCCAGTATCCAAAGGAAGGAATCCTTCTGCCAGAATATACCTGGCAGGCAGAAACAATTGGATATATGCAGTCCCATGAAAGGCTTTATAGATGATCACCTGGAAAGTTCTTAAGATGGGAACATAGAAATGATGGCTCTCATAAATATTCTATGTGAGCAGAATTTGGTGTGGCACACTGATTTTTTAAAAGTTAATAATGAAAGTTAACTTTTAAAAAGTTGGAACAAACTTTTGGTGAAGGATCTGATAATATTCATTGTAAAATATATCTATATTTCCCTCCAGCTTTTCTCACAATGAATTTAAAAAATGTTAACGGTGAAACTTGGATTGGATTGACTGATGCCAATTGGGGTGGATATTTCCTCTGGACTGATGGGAGTGGAGTCTATTTTACAAATTGGGCTAAAGGGTCACCTCGTTCATACCATGTAAGTTCAATTTGTTGGGGGTGGTTTTTTTGTTCTATTTCTCCAAAAATGTGTAGTTAGTGTCCTTGATGCTGAATTCCTGCAATGATACAAAATATATATGGAAAGGAATCACTTTTTTGTGAGATGGCCAGCCAAATAAATTTAATGAATGAATAAATGAATAAACAGGATCTAGAACAAGCATTATTGTAAAGAGATTATAAAGAGCCATTATTGGGAAAAACTAATTTGAAACCATTTGAGTTCAGAATTTGATCTAAGTATCAAAACACACTGATTAAACCAAGTGGTTATAGTTGCAAAGCTGCTTTAAGAAATCTCTGGGAGAATTTTCCTTTCTATCTCTTTTTTTTAATTGCCAATGGAATAAGAGTTTCACTAAGAGAATGTATTAAGTTTGAAATTTAACTTTCTCTGATCCAACTGTCCTACATCTGTGAAGTTTAAACCGGGATCCCCAACCTATGGACTACAGCTCACTACCAGGCTGTGGCCTGAGAGATGTCATACATACACACCTGTGTGCGTGTGCGCACAGCACCACTCCTGCAGGCCGCACAGCGCCCCACTCCCCCAAGTACCGCGGTAACCCACTTGGGATTGATGCATATGCCGGCATGCATGGTTGGCGCATGCAGCATGCTCCCATCCCTTTCCCGCCCTTCGCACGGGGTCGCCAACCTAAAAAGGTTTGGGACCCCCTGCACTAAACTGTTTACCTTGTCTTAGGCAAAGGAGGCAGAATGTGCAGCTCAGGAGAACCCCTTCTGAAATCTTCTATAGAATTTTCAGAGGCAAAATGCATACCTTAAAAAGTAAAATACGAAGTTATTGAGACCTATCCTTTAGGATGATATTTCTGTCTGTTAAATTAGAAAAGTCTGCTATGCTTTCTCCTCATCAATAGAGGGTGATATAATACTGAAAGGTTTAGTATTATATTATAGAGACTCAATATGCTTCTATTGTATAGGCTTCAGCAGTGCCTTCTTTGCCATAAAACACACCAGAACGCAGTTCCGGCACCTTTTTTTGCCTTAAATACAATAAATTGAATTTATGATAAGAACTGAATATGCAATTTTTAAAATAAAAGAGCTTCAGGATGCTTTTTTTGTCAAGAGAATGTTTATTTTATGAATTCAATTTACAATCATAGCAAGGTTAGATTATATAATTACAAACAAATCCTTTAACATTTTA
>JANHFO010004577.1:47742-63192 GCA_032468095.1 Pareas carinatus | reverse complement strand
GCTGTACACCGCCCTGGGTCCCTTCGGGGAGAAGGGCGGTATAGAAGTTTTAATAAATAAATAAAATAAAATAAAAAATAAATACCTCATGGAGAAGTCAGGACTGCAGAGAGATTGGCTGACTGGAAAACTCCAGGGCTCTGAATTCACATGCTTTCAGCAGTAAAGCGCTTTGGAAGCGCTTCCAGTAGATGCGGAGAATTCGGAGCCCTGGAAGAAGCCCAGCCATGTGTGCCTTACTGCCTCTCATGTATGAAGTCATTCTGCATGAGGTAAAGAGCACCCGGGATTAGCAGGCGGGGGGGCAGATGTTATTTGGGGGTGAGGGTGGGCGATCTACCATGTTTCCCAGAAAGTAAGGCATCCCCCGAAAATAATACTTTCGGGGAGGTCTTATTTTCAGGGGATGCCTTATATTCCACCGAGAGGCAAAAATGTAAGTAGGTCTAACTTTTGGAGTATGTCTTATTTTCGGGGAAACAGGGTAGAAAGCAAAAACTAGCAGTTCAAGCTGATTTTATTTATTTATTTATATTTATATTTATATATTGTCCTTCTCTCCAAAGGAACCCAGGGCAGTGTACAGCCAATAAAATACATACAACATACAAACAAGACTTTAAAAAATAATTAAAAAATAATTTTATACAGTGGCTGAATTTAAAAGACTGAAAATATAAAACCAATTTGTATCACATTAAAATTTAAAATATTTAAGATTAATAAAAATTTTAAGCGGGAGAGGTGTGACTAGGCCAGCCCGGCCTGAGTGAAGAGATACATTTTTACGGCATGGCGGAAAGCACAGAAGTCCAAGATAGTTCACATCTCTGGGGAGAGGTCGTTCCAGAGGGTGGGAGCTACCACAGAGAAGGCTCTCCCCTTGGGGGTCACCAGTCAATATTGTCTGGCCAACGGCAACCTGAGGAGGCCCTTTCTGTGGGAGCGTACAGGTCGGTGGGAGGTGTTTGCTGGCAGAATGCAGTCCTGTAGATAGCTAGGTCCTAAGCCATGGAGCGCTTTAAAGGTCATCACTAACAGCTTGAAACACACCCGGAAGCCCACCGGCAACCAGTGCAGCTCGTGCAGGAGGGGGGGCACGTGGACCCTGCCACTGGCCGCCATAACCCCCCACGCAGCCGCATTCTGTACCAGTTGGAGCTTCCGGACGCATCCCATGTAGAGAGCACTACAGTAGTTCAGGCTGGTCATGACGAGTGCTTGAGTGACTGTCCACATGGCGTCCCGATCTAGAAAGGGGCATAACTGGTGTATCAGGTGAACCTGGTAAAAGGCCCCCCTGGTGATGGCTTCCACATGATCAGCCAAGGACAGCTGTACATCCAGGAGAACACCCAAGTTGGAAACACTTTCCATGGGAGCCAAAGATTCACCCCCAATAGCCAGCGATGGAATAGGCTGGCTATATCGGGATGCTGGAAGCAACAGCCACTTGATCTTGGAGGGATTAAGTTTGAGTCTGTTGCACCCCATCCAGATCCGCACGGCCTCCAGGCACTGGGACATTACCTTGACGGCATCGTCGGGGTGGCCTGGCGTGGAGATGTACAGCTGAGTATCATCAGTGTACTGATGATACTCCACCCCAAAGTCACCGATGATCTCACCCAGCGGCTTCATATAAATGTTGAACAGGAGAGGCGAGAGGACTGACCCCTGTGGCACCCCACAAGTGAGGCGCCACGGTGTCGACCTCTGCCCTCCTGCCAACACAGACTGCGACTGATCAAAGAGATAGGAGGAGAACCACCTAAGAACAGTGCCTCCCACTCCCAAGCCCCCTGAACCGGCGCAGCATGATACCATGGTCGATGGTATCAAAACCGCTGAGAGGTCTAATAGGACCAGGATAGAGGAGCAATCCCTATCCCGGGCCCTACAGAAATCATCCACCAACGTGACCAATGCTGTTTCGGTGCTGTACAAAGACTTGAAGCCAGACTGGAACGGATCCAGAAAGACAGCTTCATCCAGGAACCAAGGGAACTGCAATCACACTCTCCATAACCTTCACCACGAAGGGAAGGTTGGAGACGGGACAATAGTTACTTAAAACAGCTGGGTCCAGTGAAGGCTTCTTGAGCAGGGGCCTCACCACCCCTTCCATTAAGGTGGCAGGTAAGACACCCTCTCTCAAAGAAGCATTCACGATATTCTGCAGCCAGCCTTGCGTCACCTCCCGGGAGGCCAGCACTAACCAGGAGGGGCACGGGTCCAAAAACATGTGGTTGCCTTAAGTCGCCCAAGGATCCTGTCCATGTCCTCAGGAGCAGCAGTCTCAAACTCATCCCAGATAACGTCCTCAAGACTCACATCTGTCACCCCGCCTGCAGCTACCCAGTCAGAGTCCAAACTGCTCCGGATCTGATCAATCATATCTCGGAAGTAGCCTTTAAAATCCTCCGCCTGTCCCTGCAAAGGGTCCCCACGCTCCTCCAAATGAAGGAGAGAACGGATCACCCCAAACAGGGTGGTGGAGTGATTATCGGCAGACGCGATCAGAGAAAAGAAGTAATTATATTTAGCCTCTCTGATTGCATCAAGGTAGGCCCTAATGTGGGTCCTTACCAAAGATCGGTCAGACTCGGCGCGGCTGGCCCTCCAACTGCTCTCTAGGCATATTTTACGGCGTTTCATCTCCCTCAGCTCCTCGGAAAACCAGGGAGCAGGGGTAGTTCAATGCTGAGTCAGAGGCCACAAAGGCATGACTCGATCAAGGGCCCTGCCCGCCGCCCTGGTCCAGGTGGCAGCGAGCACCTCAACTGAGCCGTGGGACATGGCTTCAGGAAAAGGCCCAAGCTCCGTCTGGAACCTATCTGGGTCCATCAAGATCCTGGGGCAGAACCACATGGTCTGTTCAGCCTCCCTGCGGCGGGGGGTGGCAGTGAGGAAGCTCAACCGAAGGAGAAAATGATCTGACCATGACAGGGGCTCAACCACTATATCTCCTAAACTCAGACCATTTAACCACTGTTCAGAGGCAAATATTAGATCCAGCATGTGCCCCGCCCAAGTGAATTAATTAGGTCAGGTTTATGGCCGTCATGGTGACCATGAACTCCTGAGCCACCTCCGATGTATCCCCCGCAAATGGCAAGTTGAAGTCTCCCATGACCAAAAGTCTGGGAGTCTCCAACGCCTGATTTGCCCTTGTATAGGAAGCGCCCCAGACACTTGAAGCATGCAATCGTATCCTTAAAAGATCTCTTGTCATTTTTTTAGTGCTATTTATCAATGGATTGTCTACCAACGATCCAGTGCCAGGAAAGATGAGTTCACCATCGTAAGTAACTAAATTTAACCAATGGAGGGTTTGAAACTGAAAAGCACTTCACACTTCGGTACTCATCCACCAACGCAAAAGTCCTTGTGAGGTGCACATTCACACTGTTTACTTCCCAGGCTACCTCATTCAGCTGAGCGGAGATGCTACCACGTCGAGAAATGAAATGTTTTGCACACAGATGGCACATTAGAAACATAGAAGCTGCCTAAAAACACCTAGGCTGGTGTTTTCTAAGCTGCTTGGTTTTGCCAAGGATTAACACTGACATACACAGAAAAATTGGGGCGTGGTGACTCAGTGGCTAAGACGCTGAGCTTGTCAATAGGAAGGTTGGTAATTCAGCGGTTCAAATCCCTTGCGCTCCGTAACAGAGTGAGCTCCGGTTACTCGCCCCAGCTTCTGCCAACCTAGCAGTTTGAAAGCATGTAAAAATGCAAATAGAAAAACAGGGACCACTTCAGTGGGAAGGGAACAGCGCTCCATGCACATCGGGCATTCAGTCATGCTGGCCACATGACCACAAGGATGTCTTCAGGCAGCGTGGGCTCTTTGGCTTAGAAATGGAGATGAGCACTGCCCTTGGGGTCATCTATAACTAGCATGTCTATGCAGTTGGGGAACCTTTAGCTTTACTTACACAGAAAATACTCATTTGTTAAGCCCCATATCTCGCCTCTACACGCCAATGCTTTGATGAAACCCTAACTTCAGTTCCTCTGCTAATCAGTGAGGAATTTGTCATGAGTTCAGTTAAAAACAAAACCGACAGCAATATTTTTAAAAGGTCACCCTAAAAAAACAAGATAAGGAAGAATTAAATTAGATTTGTCTGCATTTGCAATCCAGTAGAGAAATTTTGTCCTCCGTATTAAATAATTTTCTTTTGTGGGTCACTAATTAGTATAATTTGCTAGCAATCTTGAAGCACCTCTGAAAGCCTCACCAACCATTTTCGAATGATAACACTTGACCCACAAGCATTTTATTAAATCAATACTCGAGGAGGGGAGGAGATCAGGAGAAACAACCCTTAATCTACACCAGCCCAAACAGTTGAATTGTCAAGCAGCAACTGACATATGCAAGAGATTCAGAATTTCACACTACAAACTTCACAACTTTACATATCAGAATCAGAATTTATTTTCCCATTGTACTTATGTAGGTATTGAGCATGTACACTGGAGGCAAATTCCTTGTGTCAGGACGCACAAGGAATTTGTCTTCAGTGTACATGCTCAATATCTACATACATACAATAAACAAACTGAGATTACAATTAAAGGTACATTCATAGTCATTTGTATATATAAGCATAATCATGATCATATCGCCAAATACACAATCCCTTCCAATGTTCAATCAGCAAAGGCTGTTTAACAAATAAGGAGCACATTTTAAAAGACGGGATGAGATGAATTCAGTGTTTTAATGCCGTCTTCAAAAGAGCTGAAGACTCTGGAATCAAAGTTCAAAATCTAGTGTGGGGATAATGCTTATTTGTGACTACACCACTCTCCTGCTGATTAGTTTTAAAGTAAAAAGTCCAAAACAGCCACAATAAATCCTTCCAACTCCCCCCTCCAAAAAAAAACTTAAAGAGGAGATGTTTTAATGTACATCATTCAATCTGGATCGAACCTTCTAAAGTTGTATTGCACTATAATGTTGTTGTTTTTAAAGCAATGCCCCAAAGCATGGCAACAATTTCCTTCTCTTACAGAGGATAGTAATGGCTTCTGTTTATCGGCAATGTCATTAAGAACCCCTGTGTGCAAAATGGGTTTTAAGCTTCAAAAGCTTTTGCTAAAAGCATTGAACTGGATTTGGGGGGGAAAATCAAACATTGAATGTCAGTTGAAGTTACGCTCCAAGTTTTTAGTAGAAAAGCAAACTCCCTGGAAAGCACAAACATCCACACTAGAAACAGCAAACCTCCAACAAATAAAAGCTCAGTGATCTGAAGACATTATTAAAAACGCTCATGGTTGCTCTCCAATATTGACTGGAAAATGTAAAAAGCCAGTTTGTTTCCACAGTTTGGCGTTTCAGCCCTTTGGAAAACATACCCAGTCATAGCGTACTGTATGTCCCATTCCAACTTCCTTCCAATTGTTGACCCAAGAATATTTCTAATATTTATCGGTGGATCCTTGAAAAATTATGGCTTTCAAATGGCTTATGTTAAGATTAGCATTTTCAGGATTCACAACTGTAATTTCAGATCAGGATTCCATTTAATTCTCCCAAAAATATGAAGAAAGGCAATAAAACCCTAGCAAAGGGACCAAAACATTATTTCTACACACACACCGGAAAGCCTAAATTTCAAAAGAAACTGAAGGCACCACACTTGGTTCTTCACTCTAATTTCAAGAAAACTGAGAAAATCTAGGATAATGTCCCTTCTGATCATAACTTAAACGATCAAACAAACATTGAACCATCCACATTTTCCTGAATTTTAACAACCAAACATGATTAGCATCAGGCAGATTTTAACTGTTATCTAATAATTTAATTGAATTTCTAAATGATTACTTCTTGACTGTCCCTAACTTGCTCTGATATCTGTCTTGTTCTCTGGCCTTTGACTGAACAAATTTGCTGGATGAATATGTTTATTAACAGAATATAACTGGAATAATGACATTATACGAGGGCAAATAGAAAGAAAA
Source organism: Pareas carinatus (assembly GCA_032468095.1). Taxonomy (NCBI): domain Eukaryota; kingdom Metazoa; phylum Chordata; class Lepidosauria; order Squamata; family Pareidae; genus Pareas; species Pareas carinatus. The sequence goes on along the minus strand of JANHFO010004577.1, from coordinate 57,207 downwards.
CCTCCATTTGGTTATCAATGACAGACACTCGCAGATACAGAACCTTTATTATACACATTAGAAAACTACAACATTGTATTCCTTTTAAACATAATCACCATTCAAATTAAGGCCCTTGTCATCATGTCTTACAAAGTTTGAAACTTCATCTGCAAAGAAATCTCCCCTTTGGGAATGAAGCCAGAAGAGTTGGGAGACACTCAGAACCAAATCTGGGCTAATCTATTAAAATACATAAACACATTTTTAAAAAATATATATCCTTCCTAAAAAGAGAACACTGTCATAGGCGGCCATCAGCAATTCCTGATAATTCGACAAAACTGAATGTGTTGCCTTCAAAATTTAAAATTTGCACTCTCTGTGAAGACTTTTCCAGTTTTTTGAAGGCATGTGAACATGCTCCAAGACAGTTAAAGTTTAAGAGATGTGATATCTGCAATATAACGAGTAGTCAAGACCTTTTAATATTTAATACAGCTGGTATAACAGTAAGGTGGTCAAATCACAATAATTTATGGCAACTCGTATAGTTAATAGGAGTCTAGGATGAGCAACATAACCATATAGCTCCTTCAGCAGATTTATAACTTAATATATAATGCAGCATATGATGGTTAGAAATTAAATAGGCATGAATCTGAAGCATATGCCATTTTGCTTTCAAAACAAGCTATCAATTTCACAGTACTTGTATATCATTAGAGTAAGCTGAATAACTATGTGCCTTATTCCAACCAGAAAAAGAGAAATTTCATTCAGCATATTAATTAAACTTATCTTTTAAATAAATATTCAATATCAATTTCCTTCAAAAATCCAATTCATTTTCCTAACATTGTTTTAGTCCCTTAAACATTCATTACCCCACCCTATCTTAATTTTTAATTTAGTAATACCATAAGTTCCTTATAAGATGCACATCTTCTAAAAATTTTACTTCAATCAACATTTAGCCTTCACATTTAACTTCCATTTTTCCTTACAAATTTAATACTTTAACAATCTAATTTAACCAAACTTTCTGCCAATTTATTAAATAGGGGTCAAAGAATAATTTACCTTATTAATTAAACTTGATAGTTCGAAAGTTTTCCTCAAATTATAAATCTTCCTTTCATAAATATTCCATTCCAACTTCTAATTCCAAATCATTTCCATATTACTTTAACCACATTACATTTATTACTTCACCCTCTTTCCCTTAATTTTATTTAATAACATCATGCCTTCCCTTTCAACCTTTTCACATTTCATACCAACTTCCAATTCCAAATAATCTGAACATTGTTTTAGTCATATTGCAATCATTGCTTAACAATCTCCAAACATTAATTTCCTTTATCTTATTTTACCCCATTTAAATTAATTTCAATTACTTCACCTTAATTTCCTTTTTGTGGTTTAATTAATAATTTAAACTATTTTTTGACCCCTCTCTAACAATTTGGGAAAAGTTTGGTTAAATTAGACTGCTAAAGTATTAAATTTGTAATGAAAAATGGAAGTTAAATGTGAAGACCATCTAGTTTTTAGTTGCTCCAGAATTGGGATGATAGAATAAATGAAATTGTATGGATTATGTTTTAAAATGCTATAAAATTAGGAATTAAAGGAATAAGATGGAGCAACTAAAATTAAGTGTAATGAGGTTAAAATATTGAGAAGATAAAATAAATTGGTTTGGAAAATGCTGATTGAAGAAATTTTTTTAGAAAATGTATATCTTATAAGGATTTTATTATATCATTAAATTAAAAATTAAGACAGGGTGGGGTAATGAATGTTAAGGGACTAAAACAATGTCAGAAAAATGAATTAAATTTTTGAAGGAAATTGATATTGAATATGTCTTTTAAAAAAAGGGAGACGGATAGCTTGAAGAAAAATTACTAAATTATTGAATTGAAAATTTAAGGAAATAATTTTAACTGATGAGATAAATGATTTTCTAGCCTCCCCTAAGCAATAAAGGGAAAATACAAAGTGGGGAAATTGGTCCTTCTTAGTTACTCCAGAAGTGGAAAGGAGGAAGTTCAATTTAAGAAATAGCAAACTCTCTAAATGTTACAATTAAAAAAGGGAGAAGAGAAATGAAATAAAGGAAATAGATTATAAATATTAAGGGATTTAAAAAGAAAAAAAGGAAGAGGAAGCAAAAATAAAAATGGGTACAAAGATGTTTGAGTAAAAGGAAATATCTGTTAGAAACCAGGCTGGTTGTCAAAGAAGAAGAGAAGAGGGAAGAAAGAGAAGAAAGAAAATAGAAGGGAGTAGAAAGAGGACAGAGAGGAGAGGTAAGTCCGAAGGTAAGAGGAAGTTAGGGAATATGAGAGAAAAAAGGTGAAGGAGAGAGATGGAGAAATGGAAAATAAAGATGGATGAAGAGTTGGAGGGATAGATAGAAAGGTGGAGGGAAAGAAGAGGAAGTAGGAAAGAAGGAGAAAGTGAAAGAAGAAAGGTGAAGAGATAGAAAGTAAGCGGTTAGGAAGGTTGAAGAGAAAGGAGATAAGGTTTTAAGAGAGCTGGCTGAAGAAATAGAGACAGGGCAATAAGGGTTAGATTGAAGCTTAGGCTTAAGTTTAGTTTATAGAATTAGGTTTAGTGTAGAAATGGGAAAAGTTATAGGGTTAAGAGTAGGGTTAGAGTTAGGGATAGGATTAGGGAAAGGGTGTAATAGTTTTTAGGGTTAGCATTAGGGGAAAGATTAGGAATAGGATTAGGATTAGTGATAAGATTTAAACTTAGGGGTAATAAGGAAGCCAGAGAGAAGAGGAAAGAATAATGTAAGATGGATGAAGGGAAGAGAAAGAAAAGAAAGAGGATAGGAAAAAGAGATCTGATAATAAAACCTAAAAGAAATTTGGATGCTAAATTCCCCCCTTCCCTTTCTTAAATACAACCTCCTGGAAGAGGTAGGGAACAATTTTTGTTAAATGCGTAATTTGTATTAAATCTCCTCCTTTTTTGGAAATAATTTTTATGGATTCTGCCTGTGTATTTACTCTTTATCTTCAGGTCTCTTAAACACCTGGTTATATGTTAATTAATGAGTTTTCTGACCACTATATGTTTGCATGTATTTGTATTTGTATGTTTGTGTATTTGTTTAATTATTTTTTCAAAATAAAAAAAAGAAATTTCATTCAGTATATTAAACTAGCAATGGCCCTAGTCTGGACTGAAGGGCAAATGTGGAACTGGATGTTCCAACCCTGCAATCAGTGACCACCAGGTGTCACTCTTCACAGGAGTCTAATACTCCCTGGACTAAGCCAGCAAAAGGGTGAGAACCTGTGGTGCAGTGGCTAAGACAATTGCCTGGCAAGTAAAACTAGCCCAGGTTCAAATCCCAGTCTGGTCCTCCACCTGGGGTTGGGGTATGGCTTGCTGAAGACAGCATAATAAGCTAGAAATGGCCATCCAATTCTCCCTTCCTTTTCTGGTAAATTTCTTCTCTTAATAAAATCATTGGTATCTGCCTGCAATGACCCTAGTCTGGGCTGAAGGGCAGATGTGGAACAGGATGTTCCATCCCTGGACCACCAGATGTCACTCCTCATAAGAATTTTTTTTAAAAAATGTATTCAGCTTCTATGAACAAAAGGCACCTAAGAGATGTGCTTCTTCTCAATTCCCCCAACACACCCTGCAGAGAGACTGAATAGTGCCAGGGTTGGTAACATATTACTTTTGTTGTAATGGCTTGATTTGTTCATTATCTGGAATTTCAACTGACTACTTTATTTGTTTTATTGCTTTAATAAGCATTGTAATGTTTGGAATATGCCTCTCAGCTCTTCCTTACTTTAGTTCTCTTGAGAAGAATGTGAAACGTCTGTAACAATATTCTTGTTCCAGCACACCAACTATCCTTGAGCCAAACCAATGTACTGGTTAGATGTTTACACTCCAGGAGAATCAGAATCAGAATTTATTGGCCAAAAGTGTCTGGACACATAAGAAATTTGTCTCCGTTGTACATGCTCTATACCTATCTACATACAATAAATGAGCTATGATTACGATCATAAGATATACTCATAATCATAAAGTACATTCATCTTGTCACGTACATATAAACTGCAATCAACAAACTGCGAGTGTGGCTCTTCTGAAAACGTGATCAATTTCCTATCAGAATATTTTTGTTCTATGTTAAACATGAAATTATTACTTAGAGTGTTGATTTTCCAAAAGCATGAAAGTTAGTTTATCCCAGATGGATATAAAATAGGAAAACTATGAAGAAGCTGAGTAGCATCTTGATGGATCAGTTCTGGTAGACTTTACCTTCTAGGGAAGAGACAATCTGAGGTCTCGCCCCATTCCTTGAACAAAAAACAACCCAAATAACAACTGAAACTGGTGATCAGTCCACACCGTTATCTAAGGTCTACCTTTGATAGTGGAGACCAAGCTGCATGGTGCACCAATTCATTTTCTCCAAGTTCCTCCTTGCTCCTCATGATTAGCTGCCTGATACAGTTGCATTTATAAATTTTATTTCCTCCATACTTTACAGTCTAGAGGCTGGCTGCATCTCAACGACTTAAGCATAAACTCAACAAACCAACATCTCCAGCAAAAACTGTGGGGGGGGGAACTCTCTCTGAAATCCTGGTGAACCATCCGTGGTCAGAAGAGACCCAGCTAGATGAATGGCTTCCTATATTCCTACTGCAGAGGTAAAAAGGGATCCCACTCTTAAGTAGATCTAATCCTCTCTCTTGCTTTGAAGCCTAACCATTCAAAGTGCAATGAAGATCTCGATTCAGATCCACGTATATAAATATGGCACCAACTATTGACTACGAAAAGAAGAAATCAAATTTTGTTTGCTGAAAATACTATAATACTCTGCAAAGGATCACCTAGCCATTTGCTGAACATTCTGGAACAATTCATGAATTGTTTTTGAAATGTTTTGATATATCGTTCTGAGAAGTATTGCAAGTACTCTATTATTTCAAAATAACGTGTGTTTTTTTTTTAAAAGTGTTGAAGTAGGCTATTTTTCTCTTTCAAAATAAAGATTCACAAAGAGGCTCATGCTTCTCCTTCTACTCATCTATCTACCCATTATCATTATTTGATTTTCTCTTTTCTAGAACCTGTAAACAGACAACCTGAGAAAACACAATTAACAGAGGGATGAAAGAAAGAACGTAATTTACAAAATCAACTGTAACAATTGCAATCAATTCTATGTGAGACAGACATTACTTGTCAGATAAAAAACAGGATCCATGAACATCAGCTGGCAGTCCAACGCCATGATCGCAAATCTCTCACCGCTACCCACACGGACACTGAATAACACCAATTCGATTGGAGCAATACAAAAATCATTGGCCACACTACCTCTTGACACGCTCATGGGTTTATTGAAGCCTGGCACTTCACAAGGAATTCCATCAATAGATAAATAAACCTGAAACCAGCCTACAAATCCCTGAGAATTCAAATCAACCACACAACCAAACAGTGACAGCACCAACCTTCAACCAGCCCACAACTCCTCCCCCAACCAGCACTTCACTTCCCAATGACCCTCATCTGATTTCCTTATCACAAGACCCATCAAAAGTCCATCTCCATATGTGACCCATCCCTGCCCCCTCACAAGACCCCTCACTAGACTCTCCTCTGAGGTGACCAGCCCATCACAACACTTACTGACCACACCAGGCTCTTATAAACAGAAGAACACGAACCTTAACATCCCCTAGAAATTCACTGAAGATGTTACCTAGCCTGGCAATGAAACATTCGGAAACCAACCCACAAACTCGGAGAACGAAACTCCACTCTCATCCTATATCCGAGCTACAAATATTCACCACTATCACAAAACACAATTAACTAAAATTGGAAGAACTCAAGGCATACGTTTCTGGATTTGAGCAAGTCCCCCTTTCTTCACCATCAGGCCCATTTTTTTCCCTAATGTCACCAGGAAGTGACCGAAAAGCAGAGGAAGGAAGGAGGACAGAGAAATTTTGGGTATGGAGCAAAGTCGTAGATTATTTCCTTCTGTTGGTTATTCCTACAACTATAAATTACATCCCTAGAAGCATATTTACAATTCAAAATCCAGAGCTGATTTTCTTGTTTACCTGATATCACTGTTCAGCATTCTATGGAAAGAGCAATGCTTCAAAATTTATTCAGCCCAAGTGAAACTTTTCATGGCTCCAGAGATCCACTAATATTTTTATACTTGCCAAGTTATCAATATTTTGGCTTGTTAATGCTGAGCTTGGTCCGTACAGGCAAAGAACGACCTTAGTAGAACATTTTCTATATTCATATTCCAATGGGTCTCCCCACTTTCTACTATCTTAGTACTATTATTCTTCAACCATTATTTTTAATCCCTGAACAAAGGCTAAAACACATTTTCATCACAATGCTTTCCCAGTTTCTGTGCTTGGGCTTTAGCCACAGAGGCAGAGAAGTGCTTGGCACTTCAAAGCGTTAACATTTGAAATACTTTGATGGCTAAAATGTCATAGATTGATTCTGTGTTGCGGGTGGAAAAGGGGGGAATTAATTTAGTTTACATTGGAACAGCAAGTCCTTAAATGAACTGAAACTTTTTAAAAAAATTTGCATGCATTATTCAACTAAATGGGCATATACCCAAACATACATATGCAGGAAGTGCACCCAGCAATATGTCATATTTGCTTATTAAATGTGCTTATTAAAAATATCAAACTGCAACAATCAGAATTTGAAAGAGAAAGGTGATTTGACATGTGCGTGGGTGTGCATGGGAGTTCAACCATCATCTCCTTCAATCAAAGGTGTCATTTCCTGGGGAGCCACAGTTCTTCTAGGAATGGTTCATAGGAATGCACTTCTATGTACTCCAAATCACACTTGCCCATTGAATTCTAGATCACTACACAATCATATAAAATCATGACAGCAGTGTTAAAAATGTTCTACGTGGGTAATAGTACAAATGACACCTACATAAAACCCTTCGTGCGCTAAGGTTAGGTTTAGGTGGTATTGGACCATCTGAAGAAGTGGTCATCAGTGGCCGGTAGAAGAAACAGATAGAATTCAGATTAAGAAGCATGTTCTGAGAAAATCACGAAGAAATAGACAGAGGACTAGAGAGAGATCGAGTGAGAGCAGTCTAAATGGATGCATAAATAATGCATGTGAGCAGCAAGGATATCAACCATTAATTCACAATGGCAAAACAACACAATTAATAAATGATTCATTAATTCAACTGTGGCAAAACAACACAAGTGACTGATCAGGAGAGGAATAATTTCCAAAATAAACGGTGGGAGGATCAGGAAGAAAATAGACAACAAGGTGTTCCGACCCCTGGAGAAAGTTTTGACATGGATGGGCATAGAGTGTAGACTTGGAAGAAAGCCTGTTTTTGGCTTTGGTCCCTCGCTTGTCTGTCTCTTCTGTGACCTAAGCTACATCTGCTCCCATCAATCCAGAGTATCTCCTTGACAATACTGGTTATATGATTATTACCCTGTTTTCCCAAGGAACCGGTCCCTCGCTTCACCCAACATGTGCAATTTCTGCCCATTGCTATTTCGATGACGAGCAGAAACGATCCCTGAGGTCGAGGGGCGAGGAGGGCTATCGATATGTTCCCAAATCTGGGACATCAATTTGAACACGTGCAGTTTCTTGTTCAGATTGACGTCCTGGATTTGGTAACATATCGATAGCCCTCCTCACCCATCAACCTCAGGGATCATTTTTGCCCATCATCGAGATAGCAATGGGCAGAAATTGCACACGTTGGGAGAAGCAAGGACACACACGACAGAAAGCTTGTTGGGATAGATGTCCTAGATTTTGCAACATACTGTGCATCCCCAAAAATAAGTCCTACTCTGAAAATAAGCCCTAGTGTGTATTTTGAAGCAAACATTAATATAAGACCAGACCTTATTTTTGGGGAAACACGGTATGATTTCATGACATTCAAAAATATCAATTTACTGTTATTAGATCAGTGTTTTATCATTTTGATTGTCCAGTGCCTTATCCAAGAAGCTTCCACTTAAGAGCATGTCTTCACAGTTGCCTAAAAATAATTTTATATTAATGGACTGTAAGAGGGGGGGGAAGAATGACCATAGTTAAAGAGGTAGAGAAAAACATTCAAATTTGAGATTGAGATCAAGGTTTTTGTTAAATTTCACAAGATTTTGATGTGGTATCCATTTGTCCTTTCACAGTCCTACTTTCTATCATAATTAAGTTCTGAACAGCATCACTGGATGCGGACTGAAAAGTAGAAAGCATTTCAGAATCAGAATTTAATTTACCAAGTCTGTCAGGATACACGAGGAATTTGTCTCCAGTGTGCATGCTTTATACCTACATTCATAATCATTTGTTTATATAAGTCTAATTGTAATCATTTGTACATATGAGCATAATCACAATCTTTTGTATATATAGGCATAATCATTTGTATATATAACCAAAAGATACATTCATGGTCATAAAGTACATTCATTTTGTCAAGTATGTATAAGCTGCAATCGACAAACCGCGATCTTAATCATGAATACAACTCACAATCATAAGTACATTCATCATGTCATTCATGTTATAATGTACAATCATCATGTCACAAAACACCTTTTGTGATGCTGCAAAACACCCTCCTGGTTAATTGTGTTGTGTAAGCCAGCTGTTTAGCAGGTTGATGACATGGGGGAAGAAACCATCCTTGTGTCTAGTTGTTTTGGTTTGCAATTTATTTATACCATATATTTTAGTTATACAAAGCTGTGCCAACCCTCCACTGTTTCTATACATTACCACAAAGTATGTGGTCTCTTTCAATTTTCCTAAGAACATGGTGGTGATCTAGTAAGCTTGCTGTCCCGGCTACAAGCAGGAGATGAAATATTCTATAATATCAAGGCAATAAGCAGTGAGATGCTGTCTAAAATATATATCATTGCTACCTGAAGCAATATCAATCACAGCCCCCAGAATATATTGAAAGAGAAGGAAATTAAAGTGGCCAGCTTTCCTTCCCAGATATTCTGAAAAGATCAGGTTGGTTTCATAACTCTCCTCTTTGGTAAGAAATGACAAAGTGGATAACGCACTGTAATAAAATGGCTATATATCTCAAACATAGAGCTTCACCGACACGACTTTTGCAGGGGAAAAAGAAATGTCCTTTAAGCTCCCCCTTCAAATCACTATGAACAGAAACCTCTTCTTGACCGACCCTTTTAGAAAAAAAAATCCATTCTTTGGGGTGACACTGGTGCATTTTCTATGCTATAAATTGATGGTATGCAGGCATGAGTTTGCAGGCACACAGAAGAGAAAATGAGAAATCAACGCCAGCAGCTTTTCCCCAGTCTAAAGAACAGTTCGTCCTGGAGTTATGACCATAACGGAGTTCAAAATCTATGCAGCTGGTCAAGGACAGAAACCAAAATA
>JANHFO010004577.1:34692-45544 GCA_032468095.1 Pareas carinatus | reverse complement strand
GTCCTGCTTCCACGATCCGCATCAGAAGCCTCTCATCCTTCTTTTGCAATGCCCCTAATCCTTCAGGCACATTGGCCCGGGCGACAAGCCTCAAACGGCCTCGCCCCAAGCCACCTCGCTTCTCAGGGTCCTCGGGCGTGCCAGCATCGGCCCCCGGCCCTAGAATTCAGCTGGTGGCCCCTGACGAGCCACCCTCAAACGGCAGGCTCCTCAAAAAGGGCCCCCCGAGGAGCGGGTTTCAGGCACGGGAGGCAGAAGCTAGCTCTCCCGCGTCCTGTTGCCTCTAGGACCAGAAGTCGAATCAATTAAAATTGAATTTGAATGCAGGAGGACAAGGCGCGGCTATCCCTAGCCCACTTGATGGAACAAATGGGTCTTTAGGGCACGGCAGAAGGTCCGAAGGTCTGAAATCAATCAAATAGCTCATCGATCATAAGCTTACAAATTCAGGAACTGACTGTCAATGTAAGCGAGACTTGATGAGGTAGCATATAGAAAGTCTCTAGGATTGTAGTATGGGAAGAACTGAGATTTATAAGTAAGTCATATTCATAAGATTGAAGTAATTAGAGATTAAGATTAGATGGTCGAAATGGGGATAGACACATAAAGGTGGAATAAGTAAGTTGAAATGTAATGTTTAAAAGGCACAGGTGAAGAGAATGTATGAAACAAGAGAAATAAGGGTATTTGGACAAAAAGTTATGGAAAATCAAAAATGGAAATGGAAAAAAAGAAAAAGGTGGCGAAATAAGAATAATACAGTAAACAAAGAAAAGGAAGAAGAGGAGAAGAAGGAAGGGAAAAAGAGGAGGATCAAGAGAAAAAAGTAAAGAAGACAAGGAGAAGAGAAAAAAGAAATTAAGATGTCAAAGGATTTGTATGTGATTGTATAAACTAACCTTGCCACGATTGTAAATTAAATTTGCAAAATAAACATTCTCTTGATCAAAAAAAGAAAAAAGAAAAGAAAGTCTCTAGGATTTCCCTGGTAGGCACTGTGTGTGTCTGGGGGGGGCATTCTTCCACTCTGTACTGTCCTGTCTGCTTTGGGCCACAGCAGCTGCATTCTGGGAGGAAGGGTAGAGTTTCCCCCATTTATACAGGAAATCCGCAGACTGACCATGGTGGGTTCTGATTCTGTTAAGACTTGCTCAGGTCTTGCAAGGTGGGTAAAATCCTCCTGGGTCATCTATTAGACAGAAAATATTGCGAAACTCAGAGTGGGGGGGCAGTGGATAACCATTCCTGCCTCCAGGTCTGGGATAGACCGGAGTCCTTCTGCAGTAAGTTTGTAGCTGTCCTAAGAGGTGGGTGTCTGGAGCTGAACCTATTTTTTTGTCGCATCAGGGAATGTCAGCATGAAAGGGTGGGTGAATATTGCTGGTTATTTTCGTGTACTCTCTCGTATGGGTGCCTTTTTCCTTGGTGAGCGTGGTGGAGGGATATTGCACAGCGCTGGTAGCCATCAGAAAGCAGTAGAAGATCTTACTGTGCCTGATAATAGTGCGCAAGGTCTGATTCAGCTGGGAGTCGATCATCCTGGTATGACTACTGTTTAGCCAGAGAGGAGAGCCATATTCTGCTATTGAGAAGACGAGGCCAAGGGCTGAGGAAGAACGTAAGGTGGATGCTGAGGAGCCCCAGGTGGTGGCACACAGCTTTTGTAAGACGTTATTCCTTGATTGTGACTTAGCTGTAGTCTTCTTGTGGTGTTCTCAATAAGACAGTGCTCTATCAAGGGCAGGGATGGCTGGACAAACTGTAGCTAATGAGTCGCGGCTCATGACATCATCACCCAGCATCACTACTCTCTTTCTGAGCATGCACATGATCCTGTGATGTCATCAGCCATCGTCGCTACTCTCCTTCTGAGCATGCTCAGCTCTGGGTCGATGCTGGGGCAACCTGGCTCACATGCCAACAGAGAGGGCTTTGTGTTCCCACTGTGGCACCCATAGGTTCACCATCACTGATCTAGGGGTAATCCCTAGATATTTGAATTATCTATTGCGTCCAAGGCCTGTATCCTTAAACTGAACGTGTGCTTCTGCAAAAGAAACAGGCAAAATTAAACAGAGGCTATGTTTCTGGCTCCTTTTTTTAAAAAAAGAGTGATATTTTCTCCATCTGGAGAAAAGACGGGAGCAGCACAAAAGCCGTGGCAGGCTCATGTGAGTTAATACTCTACAGGTGCCCTACAGGAAAATGTCACAGGGAGAGGAGCTCATTTTTTCTTCCCGTCCTCTCTCAAATTTAAACAAGCTACACTGAATGATTCTTGCTTTCCATCTCGGTAAGGCCGCGCCTTGGAATAACAATGCAATACTTCACAAAACACAAAAAGAGTAATCTATTCTCAGAGGGATCAACAAAACAGGGGGGGATGAAAATTAATAATTTTATTTGGCAGGAGCTCTTTACTTGATCCTAGTTAATAGCCCCAGTAGCTTCTACCCAACTGACATAAAATAGCTCAATTAAGCCGGTTGGAGAAATTGGATTGATTCCCTTTTCAAAGGTTAAGGACCTCATTCAGAGTGCTCTTCTCCTTACGTTACTGACCTCAAAGGTTAAACTAATAAATCCGCTTTATGATAATCATGCCTGTCTCGTTTAGGGAAACTGGCTGGTCATAACAAAGAGATGCACAAACACACAACACAAACACTCTCATACATGTAATCCCTCAGTTCTGAGTTTGTGACAAGGAAAAGAATGCAGGGGAAAAGGAAGTAAGATCAAACACTTGTTATGTTGTGAATCCTGATCACATTTACTCTTTTGAACACCAAATCCAAGAAGGATACAGATAAATTGGAACGGACATGATGAGGAGACTGGGAATTAAGTCCTATGAAGAGAGATTGAAAGAACTAGACATGTTCAGCTTTGGGAAGAGACATCTGAGCAGAGATAACATTCATCTCTATTCCTTGAAAGAATATCGGACCAAAGATAGTCAAAATCTGTTTTCTCTCATTTTGCAGTATAAGATATTTAAGATACAGGAAGACAGCCTACAAAAAGGTTGTGGAGCCTATGACGAGATGGTAGAGTCTTTCACATCAGAGAGGTTAAGTGGAGGTTATATGACCATCAGTTTGGGATGCTTGAGTTCATGTATCCAATGCCAGGTGCTGAATCTGGAGTTCTGCACTCAGACACAAGGTCCACCTACATTCACTGGGGCAACCAATCCTATCTCTTGAATCAAAGTTTTTCTACAAAATATTCCCAACCATTTGTTGTGTCCCTTTCACCATCACTTTATCTTTTTGTCTGTCCAAACCTTCACACCGCTATCCTATGAGGTGGGGGGAAATGATATCTGGGACAAAAGAGAAGAAATGATTTTTAGAAGGCATGAATACCACGCATGGACCATTAAACATGTTGGAATACATTTTGTTGGAATGTATTTTTGTGCAACAACTACAGTAGTATTCAGCCAGGAGGTGGCAGTGTTTACAAGTTTGGATCTTTGGTATATATACTCTATGTTCTTTCGTTCTGAGTAGAGTTTCCTATTTCCTGTTACAAGTAAAACAGTTAAGGAGTAAAGCACATGGTGACTGTATGTGGCTTGATCTGTAGTGCTGTATATGAAACAGAATTTTAAACAAAACAAGACTGCAAAATGTTGGACAGTCAATTAATCTCTTACAGGTAACTGCCAAGACGACTTCAAAAATGGGTAGACACTCTCACAACAACTGGCATTTTGTCTGCATGTGATGAAGCAATCACAGCTAAGGAACCTTTCACACAACCCAGAGAGGTTTTTTCCCTGAGCAAATTGTATCTGAAGGAGGCAGGTGTGTGTTTATTAGCTCTGGGCCCTTGAAAGATGATATATTTGCTGTGGGAAATAAAAGTTGACAAGCTTAAAGAAGAAGCCGGCTTTTATTTCCAACACTCAGAACAGGCATACGGGCTTCAGGCTGTATCTCTTCAGCAATCCCTACCTAATTACGGACTTTTAAAAGATTTCTCTATCTTACTGTAGGCACTTCAGCAAATCCCTGCCCTTTCATGTGAATCTCAGCTTGGCACTGAAAACTTTTTTTTCCCCAACAGGTATTTAGGACTCATTTAAAAAGAAAACTCTTCTTCTATCGCATCAAGAAAAACAACAGCCAAGATTCTGCCTTTATCACTGGGATTTGGTAACCAGAGCAATCAATCCCCAGTGATGTCAGCTGGTTGACAGAATGATGTATTATTGAGTTCTCTACCACCACTAAAAAGAAAAAAGAAAAGAAAGAAATTTTAAAGATGCTGTTCATCATATTTTGACGGATGCATCTCATTTTATGCACTTTCTTCCTGCTCCTTATTGAAAGAACTGGACATAAAAACTATTATTTATTATTACTAGGTGAAGGAGGAATGGAAAATAGATTCAACCCTATACACCAACATCCTAGTGATACAGGTTTCTACACGGGTCCTTCATAATAAAAACAAAATCTGATATGGGCTGATTAGGAATGTATCTTATGATTGTAATCTCTGTTCGTCAATTATAGCCTTATGATTGGAATCACAGCTTGTCAATTATAGCATGTACACCAGAGACAAATTCCTTGTTGTGTCCAGACACATTTGGCCACTAAATTCTGATTAATTCTAATTCTAATTCTAGGAGCAGTTTAGATGGGAATCTTTGCTCTTGATAGAAAATGCAAGAAGGGAAGAAGTGGGAAAGCAGCAGCTAGGAAAGAAGATCAGAATAACATAAATGGATGGAGCCTTGGAGGTCTTCTAGTCCAACCCCTTGCTCAGGCAGGAGATCCTATACCATTCCAGACAAATGGCTGTCCGATTTGCAAACCTCCAGTTTTGGAGTGCCTACAACTTCTGGAGGCAACTCATTCCACTGATTAATTGTTCTCACTATCAGGAAATTTCTCTTTTTGTTCTAGGTTGCCTCTCCTTGATTAGTTTCCATCCGTTGCTTCTTCTCCTGCCATGAGGCACTTTGGATAATAGGTTGACCACCCCACTTCTTTGTGGCAACCACTCAAATATTGGAACACATTGCTATCCTGTCACCCAAGGTCCTGGAGATTATTAAACCCTAGAGATGGTTGAATTCCAAGCCAACAATTCTTGCTTTCTCTAACAAGTATACGCAGTCCATGTAGAAGCTATGTATCTGATGGAGCAGATCGTTAGCTGACCTCTGGGGCTAAAAATATCTATAGTAGAAATTGTAATTGGATCTTCCTTTTACCAAGGATGTATTCTATGTGTTGTAACCTTTTTTCAATCTGTAAAATTTATCTTCCACCCACAAGTAATTAATCCCCATTTTCATTTATCAGAGATGGAACATACCAAGAATAAGGCCGAGTTTATCATGGCATCGCACACATTTTCTTGCTCAAAGTCAAGTTGGCTGCTTTTTTACATATCAGAATCAGAATCTATTGTCGTGGGTCCCTTCGGGGAGAAGGGCGGTATAAAAATATAAATGAATGAATGAATGAATGAATGAATGAATGAATGAATGAATGAATGAATGAATGATGGAAACTATTGTTGTGCTTATGTTCAGTCCAATATAATAAACAGGGGGGAAGGGGATAGGTACATGAGTCAACCTGAAAAACATACCAAGAGGTTTGTATTCATATTCCTATATTTTAATATATAGATATATATTAAAGAGTGATTTAACTATATTTATTTTACCAGGCAATTAGACTTTATAGATAATCCTCGAATTACAAAAGTTCAGTTAGAGATGGTTCAAAGTTATGATGATATCTCCAAAAGTATTTTACAATCCAGTCTCAAAGTTAGGACTGTTTGCAGCACTTCTGCAGTCATTCACTCTTACAACCAACCACAGAGATGATGTAGCACACCCTGCTTATTCCCCCCTGCCATTTGTCTCCATCTTGTCCTGTCAGTTCCTCACAGATACTGTGCCTGTTTGTTTAGCCTCCTTGATTCCACACACATCTCAGAAAAAGCCAGCCACTTCTGCCATGTGACTCTGCAATGGAGCAGTCTTTTCCTTCCATACCCCAACCTGTTGAGCTCTGGAGATATTGATAAGGTAAATGAGCAGGGTGGGATCGGAGGAGGCCCAAGCAGCTATAGGGTTCCCAAATGATGGGAAGCAGAGTACAGGGTATCTCAGGCTGGGGCGAGGCCTTTGGAGGCTGGAGGTATAGGCAACCCACCCCTGAGGAACCCATATTTGACCTAATGACCAACACATTCATTTTACGAATGGATGGGAAAGTAGAAATGGGGGCTCATTTATTTAACATGGCCCACTTAACAAATCCTTGAGTTACAAATGTACAAATTGGCAGGCTCTATTATATTTGTATTACATTTGTAACTCGAGGATTACTTATAGTTCAATTAGAATCATGCCATTTCTAAAAAAATGTTACTATGCAATACTTTTTTTAAAAAAAACACTTTAAGATATACGGGTTTTTTTAATGTTTCCTTTGCATAAATGTGAACTGTAATAATAAGACAATCCTCATCTGCTTGTTTGACAGGGTTAAACAGTGGACTGCAATGAATAGGATGGCATTGAATAGGATACGGAGACCTGGTTGGGCCAGGAGAGGGGTCCTCCTCGTGGAAATGTGCCCACCAGGTTTTCGTGTTTTCCATCAACTGCGGGCCCAGGGGAGGGGTGGGGGTGTTGCAATCCTAATTAAGGAGGAGTTCTTACCAAGGAAAACCACTGTTCCTCAGGTGACCAGTTGTGAATCCCTCCTGGTGAAGTGGGGCCCTGAGAGGCAGAAGGGTGTGCTGATCGTGTATCTGGCTCCCTGCCATGTGACAACAGCCCTGCCTGAGCTACTCAATGTCATCGTCAAGGTGGCAGTTGAGACTCCTAAACTTATAGTTATAGGAGATTTCAACCTGTCATCTACAGGCGAGACATCTGATGTGGCTCGGGAGTTCATGGCCACCATGACGGCCATGGACCTGACCCAATTAATTCAGGGGCCCACGCACTCGGGGGGACACAAGCTGGATTGGGTTTTTACTTCTGGACAGTGGCTGGATGGCCGAAACTTAGGGGAGATAGTCGTGAAGCCCCTGTCATGGTCAGACCATTGCCTTCTTCAGTTGGACTTCCTATTGCCACACCTCGCTGCAGGGAGGCGGACAGACTAAATGGTTCCACCCGAGGCACCTGATGGACCCTGAGCTTGGGCCATTCCTGGATGTCCTGACCCACAACTCGGTTGAGGAGCTCACAGCCACCTGGAATAGGACGGCGGGTGTTGCCTTTGACCGGGTCGTGCCTTTGCAGCCTCTGACCCGGCGCCGAGTCGCCCCGGCTCCCTGGTTCTCCGAGGAGCTGAGGAAGATGAAGCCCCGGAAAAGATGCCTAGAGAGCAGTTAGAGATCCAGCCATTCCGTTTCTGATCAATCCTCTCTTGGGACCTTTACTAAGGCCTATGTAGGCGCAATCAGGGTGGCTAAGAATAATTACTTCTCCACTCTGATCGCGTCCACGGATAACCGCCCCGCCACCCTGTTTGGGTTACCCATTCTCTCCTTTATTTGGGGGAACGGGACGACCCCTCGCAAGGTTTGGCAGAGTAGTTTAGAGGTTATTTCCAGGAGAAGATCGCGCAGATTCGGGATGGTTTGCACTCCGACTGGCCACACAGGGGGTTATGGGGGCCAGTGGCAGAACCCATGTGGCCCCCTTCTTGCTGAGCTGCATTTGTTGCCGGTGGGTTTCTGGGTGTGCTTCAGGGTGCTTGTTATGACCTTTAAAGCGCTCCATGGTTTAGAACCCGGATATTTACAGGAGCGCATTCTCCAGCAAATACCTTCCACCAACCAGTATGCTCCCACAGAGAGGGCCACCTCAGGGTGCCATCGACCAGACAATGTCAGCTGGCGACCCCCAAGAGGAGAGCCTCTCTATGGTAGCTCCCACCCTCTGGAACGATCTCCCCCCGGAGATCCGTATTATTTTGGACCTCCGTCTTTTCCGCCGTGCTATAAAATCATTTCTGTTTATTCAGGTTGGCCTGGCCTGACTAACACTACCTCTCTGTTAATTAAAAGAATTTAGACATTTTAGACCTTTTAAATTTCCAGATCCGGTTTTAAATTGGATGTATTTTCCCGGCTTTTTAAATTTCTGGCCCTATAATTTATATATATATATTAAATTGTTTTTAATAATAGTTCGTTTTTGTACTGTAATTTTTTGTGATTGTTGTTTTTAGATGGCTGTGCACTGCCCTGGGAGAAGGGCGGTATAAAAATATAAATAAATGAATAAATAAATAAGTCCTACATCTAGAGAAGAAAAATGAAAGGCCCAGAGTATGAAATGTGGGAGACCTTGTTGGGTTGTAGTTCAAGAGAAAAATGCTCGTCACTTCCCACCTGGACTACTGCAATTCTCTCTACATGGGGCTCCCCTTGGGACACATCCGGAGACTCCAGGTGGTGCAGAGTGCAGCTGCGTGGAGGATTATGGGAGCTAGTGGTCATGCCCACGTGACCCCCCCTCCTTCATGAGTTGCACTGGCTGCCTGTGGTCTTCTGGGTGTGTTTCAAGGTGTTGGTTACCACCTTTAAAGTGCTCCATGACTTAGGACCTAAGAATCTACAGGACCGCATTCTACCAGCAAATACTTCCCACCGATCAACTCGCTCCCACAGAGAGGGCTTCCTCCGGGTGCCGTCGACCAGACAATGCCGGCTGGCGACCCCAAGGGAGAGAGCCTTCTCTGTGGCAGCACCCACCCTCTGAAATGACCACCCCCCAGAAATACGCAACATATCTGACCTCCATGCTTTCCGACGTGCCCTGAAGACACATTTATTCGCCCAAGCTGGACTGGTCTATTCCAGCCCTTACCTCCTTCCACTTTTTAGCTACTGTTTTATAATTTTAAATTGATCTTAATTTAATTTTAAATTGGTTTTATATTTGGTTTTTACTCAATACAGCCTTCTAATATTTTGTTTTAATATGTTTAAATGTTTGTTATTGTGTATTTTCATTTGCTGTCCACTGCCCTGAGTCAGTGAGGAGAAGGGTGATATAAAAATCCAATAAAATAAATAAATAAATAAAAAGATGTCATTTTGAACACAGATTAAACATGAACCAACAAAATGAGGCAATTGCTAAAAAGATTTAGAATACATTAATATATGTATATATTACATATATTAGTCCAGATAACAGGAAGTATTGTTCCTCTTTATTCTGCCTTTATCAGACTTAATCGGAGGAATACTATACCTATTTCTAGGCACCATTGTTAAAAAACAACAGTTACAAATTGGATTATGTACAAGATGTTATAGAGTCTAGAAACTTATATGAGAAATCTTGAAAGTATCTGGATATAGCAAGCCTGTAAGAAACATAAGGGAGAGAGAAGGTGGGATAGTAATCATCAAAAATCTGAAGGTCACATACTGTTTAGTTCCAGAAGTAAGTAATGGATTAAAATATAAGGAAATTCAGGATACATATCAGGAACAGGCTGCCATAAACAATGATGAGTTGTCCTTTAATCAAAGTCTTCAAACACAGACCATATCACTGGATGTTCATCTGTTAGCGATGACCTCTATGATCCTCTTCCTGCTCTATGATTTTATTATCATTTCCTTTAAGGTTTGTCTTAGTTTTTACATTCTACATTTTTGAAACGAGGGCAGCTGAACTCCAGATGACTCTTGGTTCATAGTTATTACAAGGGAAGTATAAATCCAACAGTCTTTTATTTGAATGTTATAGTTCTTAAGTCATTTTCATGCCATTTATTAAACGAACCTACCAAATTCTGTATGCAGTGATTTTAATGAAGGACTTAATGTAGCTGAAAGAGACAAGTTAATTTGTAGTTTCTCGAATAAGAGGGTTTTTTAAATGAATTAAGTAGAAGATAATTTACTTGTAAAAATAAAATATAAGTTGACACTGCAGCAAAAAATACAAAACTCAATTTTGTTATGGCGTTAAACTAAAGAAAAATAGATGAAAAAGGTGTGCAGAATAATGTAACCCATTGAGGATGCTATGTTTTCAGTGTGGGCTAGGATTCCATGATCAGTTCAAAGCAAGTGAAAAGATATATATTGTAGCAAGTACAAGAAAAAAGACACATCTAAAGAATGGCAATTCAAGTATTATAGAAACATTCACACCAACAGTATTTAAATTACATTGAGAGCTAGACTTTCCCAAACAGGAATATCCTTATGTCAATATATGCCAGAGAAACAAAGTATGAGGGTGTCTGTTAAGCTGTGGGAAAGATAGAAAATATATGTTTTTGAATTCAACTATGGTGGGTATAAGAGACAACTGTACTGTCCTATAGTAGTGTGTATACACATTGCCTAAATGGATTCATTCTGTTGCGTAATAAAAATATCAAGTTCTAGACATGCCAAGTCAAGAGCTTATGCCAAGTTAGAACAGAGATAAACACAAAAATATTAAAGTCAACCATGAAAATTAGTTTATCATCCTGGAAACATATCATGTAATGAAGAACTTGACAACAATCAATTACATCTATATATCATTAAAGAGTTACAAATCAGCAATGTGGAGCCAAGACTGAAAAAAAGCCTTCTATACCGGAATTCTATATGAACACTAAAGTCACTTTCAAAAACCTGTGTTGTAAAACCTAAGGAAAATTTACAAGGCAGTTTAAAGAGCTGTAGTGGTGCAGTGGTTAGAGTGCAGTACTTCATTCTACTTCTGTTAACAGTCTGCTCAGTAAGTTCAGCAATTCGAGTCTCACTGGCTCAAGGTTGACTCAGCCTTCCATCCTTCCGAGGTCGGTCAAATGAGGACCCAGATTGTTGG
>JANHFO010004577.1:0-17506 GCA_032468095.1 Pareas carinatus | reverse complement strand
AATCATGAGAATACCCTGTTTCCCTGAAAACAAGCCCTAGCGTGATTTTTCAGGATGCTCGTAATAGAAGCCCCACCCAAAAAAATAAGCCCCAGTTAAGATCGTCAGCCAGATGGGCGCATTGAGTACCGTATTTTTCCCAAAATAAGACCTAATCAGAAAATAAACCTTAGCATGATTTTTCAGGAGACTGACAATATAAGCACTACCCAAAAAATAAGCCCCAGTTAAGATTATCAATCAGACCCTGAAAGTAAGACCAAATCGGAAAATAAGCCCTATTGCGTATTTTGGAGCAAAAATTAATATAAAACCGGGTCTTGTTTTGAGGAAAACATGGTAGGTGGATCAATCACCCTCTGTTCTAAAAACTACGATATAGGCAGCTCTTCCTCCCCCAAATGAGCGACCTGGCAACCTTTAAAACAAAAAAGAGTGAAGGAAAATGGGCAACTTTGTGAGCTAAAAGGGAACAAATTATTTTCATGGAAGAGAACACGCCACTCCTAATTTCGAACAAATGTAGATCGGATCTGTTGCCAGCCAGGCTGTTGGCCAGGAGCCCAGAGTGATGATTTTGCTCTCCTTGGAGGTTCACAGCTTCAATGGCCGACCAGCTTGAGCCGTGCACCTGGATGCTACGTTTTAGCGGTGGAGAGAAGTGTGTCTTCGCACAGCCAAGATTGGGGAGCCAAATGGGCTTATTGGCAAGGCATCGGACTGTGACACAGAAACACCTGCCTTACTTGCATTCCCCTGGTTGGGGCTTCTGGAATCAGCATTCTCATTCGGATTGCAGCAGAAAATTCTTCGTTCGATGCTTTGGGACAACAACAACAACAACAAAATGTGTTCAAAAACTTCAGAGAGAAAAAAAACCTGGAATGCTTCAGTAAAACTGTTGAGGAAGGAAGGAAGGAAGGAAGGAAGGAAGGAAGGAAGGAAGGAAGGAAGGAAGGAAGGAAGGAAGGAAGGAAGGAAGGAGATGTTACTCTCTTTATTTGTGCTACAGCCTTGAGATTCTGGCATGAAACAAGCTGAAAGCAAAGTTGAAGCATCTCACACTTTGTCTCTCCAACTGTTCTGATGCTCATTTATGGACCTCACCTGCTCAGTCCTTCTGTTTCCTTACTGCTCTTAGGCCAGTAAAAAAAAAAGAAAATGTGCAATAGTGGAGAATATCTGTAGCACAGGTGTAGGATGACGCTGGAGGCTCGCTCTCCGAGCTGGTGGGTTAGTTTTCAAATGTTGCGTGACCAGGCTAGGTAACAACTTCAGTGGATTTCTAGGGGACGTCAGCATTGGTGTTCTGTTTCTAAGGGTTTGGTGTGATCAATAGGTGTTGTGATGGGCTGGTTGCCTTGGCGGAGGATCTAGTGATGGGTCTTGTGATGAAGAGTGGCTCACCTATGGAGATGAACCTGTGATGGGTCTTGTGATGAGGGGTGGGTCACATATGGAGATGGACCTGTAATGGGTCTTGTGATGAAGGGTGGGTCACATATGGAGATGGACCTGTGATGAGTCTTGTGATGAAGGGTGGGTCACATATGGAGATGGACCTGTGATGGGTCTTGTGATGAGGGGAGGGTCACATATGGAGATGAATCTTTGATGGGTCTTGTGATAAGGAAATCAGGTGAGGATCATTGGGGGGGCAGATGTGGACTGGTTGAAGGTTGGTGCTGTCACTGTTTAGCTGTGCATTTGATTTGAATTCTGAGGGATATGTAAGCTGGTTGACACATCGACCTACCACCAGTTTATGAACCCAAGAAGCTCATGGAAATCAGTGATGGTCGACCCAACCAATGCAGGCTTTCAATCAAACACACCACCAAAGAGCGACAGCACCAACCTTCAATCAGACCCCAAAAGACACACCCAACCAGCACTTCACCACCCAACAACCCACACCTGATTTCCTTATCACAAGACCCATGTTAAGAAGCAACCCGGGAAAATGTCACAGAACCAAAACCTTTACTTCTTAAAACTTGACATGAAATCAGAAAGGATTGTGGACCTTAGAGCAAGCCACATTTTTCAACTTGAAAATGGAAAAAGGTCCAAAAAGTATTTATTGCACCGTCAAATGTATCAGCCACAGGAAAGAGAGATCTTCACTAGCTTATCACAAACACACAAACACACACAAACACCTGTCTTTGCATACTGGGAATATGGCAACTGCATTTTGTAAACAGGATGACATTAGAGGATAAAATTGTGTCATTTTTCAAATCCTCACATTTAGTTCATTCCTTTGAGACCCATTACCTCTGAAGAGGTAAATGGTTATTGCTTCGACTCGCATGTTATATTATCTATTGGATCTGAAAACCAGCAACTGGAGAGGATTTTTACATGCTCGGGGTTCCTGAACCAGAATAGTTTCTTCCCCTCCCTATGAAAGAGAAAAAAACCCATCACAATGTTGACATAGCTACTCAATGTATGACAGCAATCTTTCACACTCCAGATGTCCATAGCAAATCAACCAAGGATGGGTATAACTCAAGATCTACTTAAAAATTGATGCAAAAATGTTCTCCTTTTTCAGAGTTGGCTTCCATGGATCAAACAGGTGTGATCTTGATGGTCTCAGATGCGGTGGCCAAAATAATTCGCTCAGGCACGCCAATTAAACTCAAGGATGAGCCAACAGAATCACAGGTGGTAGATTATTTTAAGACTCTATCAATTCAAAATGTCAGTCATCAACAGAGTAGAACATTCCACCATCAAAGAGAAGGTGACCATCTGTCAAAGCAGACTAGTTAAGTCTTCTCACCAACATGCCGATTTTTGCCAATAGTTTCTCCCGCATACAAAAACACAATTTCTGTATCTCTAATCTAAAGCGGTCCCTTTTGGAATTGTGACCAAATCCTATCAGAAAGGAAATGAGTCAACTCTCCATTTCTAAAAACTATGGGTTAATTTGTGCTGGTTTTTGCAGACCTGCATATTTCGAAAATGATTATTTTATCTTAGGCAAGAGGACAACTTTTAGGAAAGACTGACAGAACTTGTAAGTTTGCTTCCAGATGTTGTGTTAATGGCAAATCCTAGGCCTCCATGACTCTCATTTTGGTTTTCAAAATCATTTCCACATTTTGAAAACAGATTAGGAGTGTTCAGTGATAAAAAGAATGCCTTGAGCTCCAGACTTGCCAAGAAATACCTTGACTTATGTTTTCATGTGTACACACATTGAGGCATACCTTCTCTCTCTCTCTCTCTCTCTCTCTCTCTCTCCCTCTCTCTCCCTCTCTCACACACACCCACACACAATTATCTATATGTCATCTATTATGTCTCTCTCTATCATCTATTTAATTACCATCTGGTCTATCTGTCTATTATAACTCTCTCTATCATCTAATTATTTACCCTGTCTCTGCCTGCCTGTTTCTCTCTTCTATCTATCTATCTATCTATCTATCTATCTATCTATCTATCTATCTATCTATCTATCTATCTATCTATCTATCTATCGCCTACCCACCCACCCAACCAACTTTGGAATAACCTTGAAATGTGAAGTATAGCTGACTTTGCAACATGCCCTTCTACGATGGGCAGGGTCTTGGACTAAAAAGACCTCCAAGGTTCCTCCCAACCCAAGGATTCGATGCTTGACTCCTACAAGTCCGCCGCTGTTCCCTTTCTTAATATGGGTAACATTGGTAGCTAGCCGTGAGAAACGGGCCTGCTCTGAGCATGGCAAAAAACTAAAAAACAACAACCCCTGGATGCGTCCTCTCAACTGGGGGAGGAGAGAGAGAGAAGGCCATCATCGTTCCTCTAAACAAGGCTCTCTGCCAGTGCAGAGTTTTCCCCAGCTATCCGGTGTCTTTCGCTCACCTTCCTTCCCTGCCTTTTGAAGATGGGAGTAGACAGATGGTTAGCAAGGCTCGGATATGGATCGATATTATAAATAGGGCTGGTTTAATGACTGTATTTTCAGAAGGTTTGAGAAATGAAGCAACAAGGGTGGGGGAGGCGCCCACTGCTCCCGCTTAAAATCCCTCCCTCCCTTCTAGAAGTGTGAAACCATTAACTTAATGCTTCCCACCTTCACTCTGCTTCCTCTCATCCCATTCATCTGTTCCCCTTGTTTAACCACAGTCTTCAAAAACTGGTGTCGTTTTTTTCCCCTCTGAGCACTTCTCTTCATTGTTCATCTCCTGGCAAAGAGACATAGGCCAAACACACTGTGCCTTGTTGTATCAACTGCTAAAAAAAAAAAAACCCACTGCTACAAATGCTGTAAAGAAGCCACATCCCGAAAGAGAAGTAAACAAAATGGACTCACAAGATCGAAAGATAAATGCTCATCATCTCCAGATGTATAATATACCTGACCCAGATAAAGATCAGGAGCTTTCTCAACTACTCTTGAAAAAGAAAACATGTATGAGGGCAATTCGAGAGGAAACCTCCATTTGGTTATCCATGACAGACACGCAGAGATACAGAACTTTTATTATACACATTAGAAAACTACAACATGCTATGACTTTTCAACATCATTGCCATTCCAATGGAGGCCCTTGTTATACCGTCTTAGAAGGTTTGGAATTCCTCCTGCAAAGATGTCTCCCTCCTGGGAAGGAAGCCATCCTGGAACAGCAACGTGAGGCACATGGTCATTATCGAAGTGGTGCAATGCAAACATTGGGGCATGCTTACTTCCGGTGTGGTGTTGATTCACGATAATGCTCACCTGAACACTGCTCAGCCAAGAACTTTTGGGGCAGTTCCAATGTTGGGATGTTTTTGATCATCCCCCCAATATCCCAGATTTGGCACTGAGCGACTCCTGTCTCTTCTGACTTCATTCTCAGGAGGGAGATTTCTTTGCAGAAGGCGCTTCAAACCTTGTAAGACATTATCATGAGGGCCTCAACTACCAAATCTGGGCTATTGGGAGGATGATCAAAAACATCACAACAGAACTGCTCCAAATGTTCTTGAGTGCATCTAGCGGTGTGCAGATGAGCATTATGGTGAACCAACACCACACCGGAAGTCAGCATGCCCCGATGCTCATGTTGCACCACTTCAATGATGACAATGCACTTCACAATATGCTTCCTTCCCAGGAGGGAGATTTATTTGCATAAGGGATTTCAAGCCTTGTAAGACATGATGACCAGGGCCTCAATTTGAATGGCGATTGTGTCGAAAAGCAATGCAATGTTGTATTTTTCTAATATGTATAAAAAAAGTTCTGTATCTGAGAGTGTCTGTCATTGATAACCAAATGGAGGTTTATTTCCGAATTGCCCTCGCATTTCTCTATGCTTCATTGTTTGTTAGGTGTATCTCCCTCCTTCATAAAACTTGAGAAGGCAGACTTGGGAATCTCCCTTAATTTTATTTCATTTGTTCCTAGCTGATCACAGAGCTACTGGATTTCTCATTAAAAGCTGGGATGCAATATCTCTTTGAGCCAAGTTCAACTCTTGAGGACTTCATGAACAAATACATGCAATTTTCCCAACAACATTATGGAAGGCTGGATACCTCTTTCCCCTAGGAAGTGGTGGTTGTTTTATTTCCCAATCTAATCTTGCTAGCCTCCCATCCAAGTACTAACCAGGCCTAATCCTGCTTAGCTTTTCAACCCAGGCAAAGTGCTGGCTACCTAGATAGGTTTCAGAGTAACACTGCACTTGTGTTGAAATTAAACAGAGACAAAAATTTCAGGGTGGATGCATGCCTGACGGCTCTCACATTATTTTAAATAATTCAGTATATTCCAGTGAACTGATTTCCTTCCAGCTGATCATCAGTATACAGTTAATTACATCTGATTTCTGAAAACCACTGAGGAGCAACCTAAAAGGACAATTTTCAGATAATACAACACCATGAGCCAGTCATCCCGCGATGGGATTTAGAATTGTTTTCAAAATACTTTTGATGCTAGGATAAGGCCGGGTATGATGTCAGCCACAATACAGATTAATAGTAAATCTCCAGCTATTATTCTGTATTTTTATCCAGAAGAAATAAAAGGCAACTAATACTGTATCATAAATAATCTTCTTTGAACGGGGCATAATTTATTCTATAGATACAGCAACTCTAAGTAACAATTACACTGAGAATAACTATTCCTCGTTTGTTCTTGAAGATGCCTTCAGATTTGTAAACCAGGGACGTATCTAATTAATCCTTAAACGTATTTTTCATTGTTCTCAGAGCTAGGTCTAGATTTTGATCCTATCTGAGAATATTACTACTTGGTTTACTTTTATTTTGTTAAATCAATTAGTAATTGGTAAATGATACTAATTAGTACCTATGTAGTGGAGGTGGTTTACATCCTGCAGTTCTTTACAGAAAAAATAATTTTAATAACGCTACAAAACAACACATTAGCACTATTTTGTAATACTGAATATTGAATCATAGCAATTCACAACATGAAAAAACCATTTTCGGTCCTAATAGTCAGTAAATATCCAACTTATTAAATTTCAGCATCCACACTTTTAAGATAATACATTTGTCAAGGGTCCCACTAGAGAATTCCCATAAAACTCTTGGGTCGTTCCGATTCCAAAAGTCTTAATGTTTATTGAATACATTGCATGAGTACAGTCGAAGCAAAACTATCGTGTTTCCCCGAAAACAAGCTCAGGTCTTCTATATGCTAAGACGCATTAGGACTTATTTTCTGGTTAGGTCTTATTTTCAGAGAAATACGGTACTCAATGCGTTTGCCTGGCTGACTGTCTCAACTGGGGCTTACTTGGAGGGTAGGGCTTCTATTACAAGCATCCTGAAAAATCAGGCTAGGGCTTATTTTCTGATTAGGCCTTATTTGGGGGAAAACAAGGTAACTCTGAAGTGCCTAGACACAAATTTGTAGAGTTCAACAAAGGTCTTTCCCAGCCAAACCTTTAATCTCTCATGTGGCCCAAGTAAACAAGTTCGCATTGTTAGAGGAACTGTCTGCTTTGGTCCCACATCTGCTATGGTGTTCTTGAAAAGGTTTTAGGCTCTCACGGTTTTCAGTGGGATCATTGAGGTCTCGCTTCTCCATCTAACCCATTCTAAATCAGTCCCTTACCCATCCTCCATCTCTAAAATGACAAGCTGATAACAAAGAGACACATAGGTGCTAAAAGTTTCAATCTTGACAACATTTTTCAAAACAAAAGAAAACATTTACATTCTGTCAGGCATGGTTGCTCCTGCTGCATGGCTTAGTTGAAGACCTTGAGACCTTGCCTCAAAGGAGATGGAAGTGAAGACTTTGGATTGAATCATGCCCAGGCAACCTCTATCCTCCCATGGATCACAAAACTTCCCTCAGTCTTACAGAGAAGATGAGGGTGATGAAACAGGTGAAGAGGAGCATAGAAGATACCAAAAGAGGGCAATATCAAGATCTCAGATGGATCACCTATCTTTTTCTTCGCTTTGAGCTTGCCTACAAAGGTTGCGGGGTTGGGTTGTTATTCTTCTGGGTGGGGGATGAAATGGTTACAGGAGTCTAGTGTGCATTCTGCTAGCCATCACTAATTCTTCAAGGTCAGTATATGCAGGTGATGACCAGGGCCGTAAGGTTTCCCATGATAAAGGATGTCTCTTATTTGTATCATGTGATGTACCAAGAGGGTTTGCCTGTGGGAAAGTCTTTCTTTAACTAAGTCAACATATGTGTGAAAAACTCAGATTGGTCCCTTGCATTCTTATGTCCCTTGCTATACTTCGCAATTAAACTTAGAATTTTTGGAGATGTTTGCTTCCAGAGTTATTGTTTTGCTTCTGTTTGGAATGATCAGCAGGTCATTTGACAGAAAAGGAGTGAAATCACCTGAACATGACCTTGAACTATTATTAGTGCCTACCTAAGGGTAGCAAAACATCAGTATTTCATTGACTATCACTCTTTTTTGGGATACCTGGTTCAAACGGTTACGAGAGTGGAGGCTCGTTCTCCAAGCTTGTGGGTTAGTTTCTGAACACATCATTACCAGGCTAGGTGTTGTGCCTTGTCGGTTGCTGAGTCCTCCTCCTCCTCTTCCAGCTCCAGACTCTGGAGAGGAGATGGAGGAGGAGGAGGAGGCTGGACTGGGCTGGCTCCCAGTCATTCCTTACATTCCGACAACTCTGGGGAGGAAGAGAGAATGGAGTTATCAGAGGGCAAGGCAGAGGCGGAGCCTGAGTCATCCATCAGCCCACAATTGGAAAGCCAGTCGCCTCCACACCCTGCGGAGATTGAGCCAGCAGATAAGGGACAGCTGCGGCACAGGGCGAGGAGGGAACCACAGCAGGAGACTATTGGCTGGCCTTCTGGGTGTAGGAGTGGTCATTGTTAGCATGGAAGAAAGCCAGAAGAGGTGGGAGTCACTCAGCGCCAAATCTGGGTTATCAGGGGGATGATCAAAAACATTCCAATGGAACTGCTCCAAAGGTTCTTGGGTGTGTTTTGCAGTGTGTGAGTGAGCATTATCATGAAACAACACCACACCAGAAGTCAGCATGCCCCAACGCTTGCATTACACAACTTTAACAACGGCTATGCGCTTCACGGTGCAGTTGCAGTTTGACTTCATTCCCAGAAGGGAGATTTCTTTGCAGGAGGAATTTTAAACCTTGTGAGACGTGATGACAAGGGCCTCCATTGGAATGGTGATTATGTTAAAAAGTCATGTCATGTTGTAGTTTTTTTAATGTATATAACAAAGTTCTATATCTGCGAGTGTCTGTCATTGATAATCAATTGTAGGATTTTTTTTTCCAAATTGCCCTTAAGCAAGGATAATAAAGAGAAACAGATGGGAAGCTCACCATGTCAAGATATTATAGAGGAACCAAAGAAGGATGAACTGCTGATGATAAAGCAATGGGGGTGAGTGATAATATGGAGAGTGAAGATGGATAAGGATTTCTCAAGACTTTAGAACTGTTGAATCTCCTCTCCATATCTGCTCACTTCCATCAGCTTCTAGGCAGATGGGGAATAAAGGGAAGAGATCCATTTTTCTGAGACGCAGAGAGGCAGGGACCCATTTGCAAATGTTGTGCTCCGTCAGGCATCTGTGCACGCCTGCTAGCAGATGTTATTGTAATTATGATTAAAATGCTACAGAAATTATACTAATCCAGTAAGTCATGTTAGTAAATTTATTTCCTCTGAACGGTAAAACTGAATGAATAGGGTAAAGCAAAGTCTTTTCATACCAGATGAGAGAAACAAACCCATAATTAAGACGCAATTTAAGCCGCCCAGAGTCGCTTTGTAAAAAGATGGGTGGCAAATAAATTTAATAAATAAAGAAAAACATAAAGTAAAATAGAAGGAAAGCTCAGGGCAGGAAGATGGATGATGGATAACCTCTGGCCTGGATTGACAGAATCACATAAAGCATACATCTACATTCATGTCTGCCTTGCAGAAGAAGAACTGAGAGAATCTGGGGTGGAGTTAAAAGAGGAATCAGACTAGAATCCATAAGAAGACACAAGTGAACTAAATCCAACCTCCTGTGAATTCCATTGAGCCTTATCTAACTCCAACTAGCTGTTAAATATGAGGGCAATTCGGAAAAAAGTCCTCTATTTGGTTATCCATGACAGACCCTCGCAGATACAGCACTTTCATGATACACATTAGAAAACTGCAGTATGACATGACTTTTGACATCATCATCATTGAAATGGAGGCCCTTGTCAAAACGTCTTACAAGGTTTGAAATTCCTTCTGCAAAGAAATCTCCCTCCTGGGAAAGAAGCCAGAAGAGGTGGGAGTCACTCGGCACCAAATCTGGGCTTTAGGGGGGATGATCAAAAACATCCCAATGTTGGAATTGCTCCAAAGGTTCTTAGGTGCATCTAGCGGTGCATGGGCGAGCATTATTGTGGACCAACACCACACCGGAAGTCAGTATGCCCTGAGGCTTGGGTTGCACCACTTCCACGATAACAGTGAACTTCAGGATGCTGTTCCAGGGTGGCTCCATTCCCAGGAGGGAGATTTCTTTGCAGGAGGAATTTTAACCCTTGTGAGACATCATGACAAGGGCCTCCATTGGAATGGCAATGATGTTGAAAAGTCATGTCATGTTGTAGTTTTCTAATGTGTATAATAATGTGTATTTCTAATGTGTTTTCTAATGTGTATTTCTAATGTGTATCTGCAAGTGTCTATCATGGAGAATCAAACAGAGATATTCTTTCGAATTGCCCTCGTAGATTGCACAGATTTTATATTCTTTTAAATACAAATATTTGAGGATGTTCTGTTATTATATAGCAAGCAAGCAAGCAATAATTCCAATGGTGAAGTGCATTCTTCTCAGTTTTAAATTTTTATTTACTATTTTAAAAAGTAAATAAAATTTACATTTATTGCCACTGTTTTCTAACAGTAGTTCACTCTTAAAATCACCAGCAACAATTACCTACAACAACACATCCTTAAGAATCCAAAAAGGAACCAATACTTGGCCTACATCGCAAGGACTATTGGGCAATGACACCTCTTACCCACCAATAAACAAAGCCATTTTTGCTTTGTGGTGAGCAGAAGAGTGTCACCACAAAGAATGACAGACATCTCTTTGAGGTCATCTCTAAAGGACGATTGGATTTTGCTATCTCCTCATCTCTACCTGTTTCTGTATGTAGCACTACTTTTATTATTGCAACACTCAGATGACTTGCGATCAAGATAATGCAACCTTTTAACTAATTGTGATAGGCTATTCAGGAAACAGAGAGACATCTTCCTCTAATACACCATAACAGTGAAGCGGCGAGGCTAAAAGGGACACTTCAAAGGAAGGGGAGGGTATCCACTGAGCACCAGGCAGTAAACAGCAAGCAGATTTTCTTTGTTGTCTATAAAAAAAGTATGTCACCTAATGACAGGCCTGCTAAAGCCCCTAAACTGGGGCTGAAAGGCAAAGGGAGCAGTTCATTCCCTTCTTTTATTCAGGAAAAAAAAACAGGTTTCTTGCCTCATAAAGAAGCCTGATAAGACCCCCTGGTACAAGCCAACAAAGAGAGGAAGAACCTGTGGCTCAGTGACTCAGACATGAGCCTCACATGTCATTCAGCCCAGGTTCGAATCTCACCAAGGGTCTGCCTCGTTGATGAAAGCTAATAAGCTAGAAAGGGCCATCCAAGACTCCCTTTCTTTCTTTGTCAGCTTGTAAAACTTCTTTGCTGTCTATAAACAAGCAGACTTATCAAAAGAAGAGATTTACAAAAATTCAATCTACAAGGTTGACCTGTATATAACTGACTCCCATATATCTGTGGCCCATCCCTTCTTTTTGGCTAATCAACTCAAAAAAAAATTCCTCATGCCGCCATTTTGATCCCCTTACACTAACAGATAACAGAAAAGCAGAATTGGAAGGGACCTTGGACAAATGGCTGTCCAATCTCTTCTCGAAAGTCTCCAGTGATGGACCACCCACCACTTCTGTGAAGGCAAGCTGTTCCACTGGTTGATCGCTCTGCCTGAAATCCAGTGGATAGAATGAAGATTAAAACTTTCCTGAAGTTCAGCTCAACTCCTGGATACCACATGGCCTTGTTCCTGTAGGTTTTCATGCTTGCTGGCTTCCTCGGGAATTATTTTGAATCTCTCCATCCAACCTACAGACTTAGCCCTACCTCATAGCCTCCGCTCCAAATCTGACCCAGCTTCACAGAAGGCTGTGCCACCTCGCAGACTAAAACTACAGAGTTAATGTTTTAAAAATCTCCAAGTTCAAACAGATGCCCTCAAGGGCAACATTGGAACCCAGGATGCTCCCATTTCCTTCATTTCCTCCCTTCAAGTTCCATTTAGATGAAAATAGAAAAAAGAGGGATAATTTAAAGGGGAAAAAAGTTGCTAAGAAAAGGACTCTGGATAAATTTGAGTTGAGGAAAACTTGATGTCAGGCAGCCCAAATTGTCATTTTTAGATGAACACTTCTTGGCCCTTCTTATCCCCTAACCGAAGATCATTAGCATTCCAATTTCTTTGGCGCGTAGTTAATTTAATTTTGGCATAAAGGAAGAAGAATTGGGAAGGCTGCTGCAAGGAGAGTTCACAGGCAGAAGGAGAACCAGGCTATACACAAGAGCTGGAAAACAAAGGCTTCTCTGGGAAAATTAAGGGCTGAACAGATGGAGGTTTGCCAGCTATTCAAAACTCACCAGCCTAAATCTAGCATTTCAAGCAGAACGGTCAACATGATCGAGCACAAGATACTACGAGTTCCCTTTGGGTAAGGCTTGACGGTTCCCCTGGGAAAAATCCATGCAGACTCTTTTTTTCCCCATTGGCAGTGGCAGGGAAGTCATTTGCTATGGATGCCTTAAAGGCATCCTGTCAAAATGAAATAATTCCAACAACAGCTTCCTTTTATATATATGTATGAAGATGGCAAGTGAGATCTTGCCAAAACGTCGCCAAGAGACTTTCCACTCTACACAGGAAAAGACCTGAACACACCTGGACCTATATATATATATATATATATATATTTGTTTTCGTAGATTTTCACGGGTACAGTTATGTAGGTTTGAATATGTTCGGGTTTTCTCCCGTGTAAGACTGCGAGTTTCTTGGCGATGTTTCGGTGAGGTCTCACTCACCATCTTCAGGCTGGTGCTTCTGGCATGTTTCAATTTGAGCACAAATTGACCCGAACACACTTAGACCTACATATCTATATATCTATGTCTGTCTGTCTGTCTGTCTGTCTGTCTACCTACCTATCTATCTACATACACACAAATATCTATATACAGTATCTATATCTATCTATCTATCTGCATACACACATACATACACATATCTATATATCTATCCATCTACATCTACATCTACATCTCCATCCATCCATCCATTCATCCATCCATATCCTGTTTCCCTGAAAATAATACTTAACTGGAAAATAAAACCTAGCATGATTTTTCAGGATGCTCATAATAGAAGCCCACCCCAAAAAATAAGCCCCAGTTCAGATCGTCAGCCAGATGGACGCATTGAGTTCCTTATTTCCCCAAAAATAAGACTTAACAAGAAAATAAGCCCTAACATGATTTTTCTGGATGCTCGTAATAGAAGCCCTACTCCATGAATGTCCCATACACATCTCCACCAAAGGGCCCCTCCCATGCTTCGTTGGGTTACACAGGGAATATTTAGGAGGTTGATACTCTTTGAACACACCTTGTACATATTGCAGAGGAAAAAAAGGCCCACTTCAATGCTCTTATATGATGAAAGCCATTGAGCGGACTTGTCTACCATCCTAAGTCTTGTTATTTTAGACTTGGCCATCAGCAACCTCAAACGATCCATACCTTTGAGGTGATTCACTCCCTATAATCCAAGCCAGAAGCGCCATGACTTCTTAATTTGCCAGACAATTGATTTTTACATCTCTGCGTAATGCAGGTTCTATCGCTGTTTTTAAAAGAGGGGGAGAAAGACCCCAAGGACTCAACATGCTGATCTTCAGAAGAAGAAAAATAACAGTAATTGCAGTACTCAAGTATACAGTCACATCGTTCAGACCTTGGACTTTGTTGAAAAGAAATAAAAACCCAGACACTCTCGCAGCTCCATTTATAGTGTCGAATGAGTTTATATAATTATGATGGCCACTTTCATAACAGTTACATGGCTAGGAATAGTTTCAAGCCAATTTTCTCTCATCAGTCAATTTCCCCAGGTTCTTATGAAGATAAGGCTGTAAAACTGTAATAAAATTAAAATGGAGATAGTGTATTTGGCGCTTTTGAAATGTTACATTACTTCATAGGTATAGCATATCATGCTTTATCTGGGTCAATGTGGAACTCAGAATGGAAATCAATCCAAATTTACCCTTTCCAGGCCAAGAGAAATCTTTCTTAGACCAAGATCTTTGTGTTAAGACAAAAATGCATAAATCAAGCTCCCAAAATATGAGAGATCTATGCAGATTCTTCCTATATCCTCATGATAAACATGGACACCCAGTGAAGGACAAAGGCAGGACAACCTATGACTCACAAGATGCCATGGTGGTTTATGAAGAATAAGTATGATTAGCATTGTGGTCCATTCCATGGAATAAATTCCAAAAGCACCTGAAAATGCATATTCACAAGAGCCTTTTCATTGGTTCCTGCTTACTTGTTGACCAACTTACATCATCTTTTGTTCATGGATCACTAGATCCAACACAAGTTGTAAAAAACGGACCAATAGTGGAGATCACATAGTTCAGTGTTGACCTGTTGAGTTTGCGATCTTCACCACGCTTGATTGCTTTCCTACCGATGCTCCATTACCAGACTAATAATAAATAATAAAGACATAATCTGTTTCAACTTCTTCCCTCTAGACGCCACTACAGGGCATTGCAAACCAAAATATCTAGGCACAAGGATAGTTTTCTTCCCCATGCCATCAACCTACTAAACAACTAACTTACACAACACTGTTAAATTATCTAGTAGGAATATATCATTTTTACGTTCTCCTCTTTTCTATTACCTATTACCCACTCTCTTAATTGTAGGACAATTAACTTGCTGCTTACATCTTACAATATAAAATAGCTGTTCATTTAGTACCCTTGTTTTGACTTGTAGAATGATTATTAGTATCCTACAACTGTTCTAAACCTGTCACAAAAATGTATCATATGGCATGAGGAAGGTGTTTTGTGACATGATGAAATGTGTTTTGTGACATGAGGATTGTACCTTATAACACGATGACATGATGAATGTATTTTATGATTGTGATAGCATTCATGATTAAGATCACGCTTTGAGAATTGCAGCCTATATGTACATGACAAGATGAATGTACTCTACGATTATAA
The DNA here is from genome assembly GCA_032468095.1 of Pareas carinatus. NCBI lineage: Eukaryota > Metazoa > Chordata > Lepidosauria > Squamata > Pareidae > Pareas > Pareas carinatus. The sequence goes on along the minus strand of JANHFO010004577.1, from coordinate 2,654 downwards.
ATGTATCTTATGCTTATATGTACACAACAAGATGAATGTACTTTACGGTTATGAATGTATCTTATGATTATGAATGTATCTTATGATTATGAAGGTATTTTATGATTATGAATGTATCTTATGCTTATGTACTTTATGTACTTTATGATTATGAATGTATCTTTGATTGCAATCAAAGGTTGTTTATTGTATGTAGGTAGGTATAGAGCATGTACACTAGAGACAAATTCCTTGTGTGTCCTGACACACTTGGCCAATAAATTCTGATTCTGACTAGAGAGGAGAAAGGGAGGGGATACCCTGCAGTGTCACACACACACACAGTAAACCTTCTTCTCCCTTGCTCTGAAGATGTTAACTGAACTGGTAATCAAATGTCTACACAAAAACAACAAAATTCAGAAAACATCAAGAATTCAGGAAAAGGTTCCATCCTGGCTTCTTCCTTAGTTCCTTTCTCTACAGAAATGCCTTCTCCAAAAATCAAGCAATTCTTCCCCTTAGCCGTTAAAATGCTCGTCTTCAGAGATGCAGTTTCATAACTTGGGTTGTTTTAGATCATATGGAATTTGAGAAAATTCAGAAAGCAGCTCAAGGTCTGTTGCCTTTGTCGAAAGGAAGATATTCTGAATTTAAGACCACAGCCTTCAAAAGGAAAAGTGTATTAGACAGGAGAACAAAACTCACTTGCTTCCATCAATGCATTTTCTGCAAATCAAAAATGACCTTCACATTTTCAAGGTAAATTATTGGTGGAGTGGGGTGGAATTACCTACTTTGCAGCCAGAACTCTAGGATATATATAGTCAGATAAAACACATTTATACACACAGGAGATCGGGAGATTAGAAAGCCCCCAAATTTAAGCTTTTATGTGACTGTAAGCACTTGGAGCATTGAATTCCTATATAAACTTAAATAGGTTCAGTATAATAATGGGACAGAGTGGATTGACTGAAGATCCTTTGGAGAAAATGCAGCAGGTAATTTCACATAATCATCTAAATCAAAGACTCCCTGAGGTTTTGGTGAGACATCTAACCTGGCTGGCTCAGATATCTAAAGCAAATGCCCATGTCCTCTCCAATAAACAAAGGGAAACTCAGAATATGACTTTTCCAGTCCTAGAGAGACTTCTTTGTTTTCCGCCGGAGTTGGACACTGTGAAAGCCATATGAAAGAAAGCACGTTGTAAAAGATACAGTATTAACTAGGTATAAGATTCAACATGCTCATGCTTGACATGTCAATTTATCCATAACGGACCTATCTCATCCATGGCTTGATTGAAAGATCAATCAAAGCTAGTTATAGATATGCAAAATGCCTTTGTAAGGCATCTAACACACATTTGGTCTTCACCCCAGACTAGGGCCATTGCGCACAGATACCAATGGATTTATTAAAAGACTAAGGCAACTGCCTAGCAAGTAAAACCAGCCCAGGTTCAAATCCCAGGCTGGGCTTCCAGCTGGGATTGGGGTAAGGCTCACTGATGACAGCATAATAAGCTAGAAATGGCCATCCGAGTCACCCTTCCTTTTCTGGTGAATTTCTCCTGTTAATATCTCAACAGTATATCATGGAACTAACAGAAGCAGCTTTGATGCCAACACTAAGTCATCTACCAAAGTCAACTCTGTGAATTCAAGGGGGTTTAATTCTGAGCAGACATCTAGATGACTTAATAACATACTTTCCCAAAAATGACTGTTACAGTCCCTCATTTAGACACATCAAAGCAAGGTCGAGACAAAACAAAAGTGCTGCAGATGTCTTCACTCTGGTGGTCCTTTAACAAGTCTGAGTTGGAGCTCAAAAGTCACCAGGGGGTGATCCATTTGTCCCCCCTCCCCCGCACTGAATATCTGCTTTAATGGCACCCTCCTGGTTAGCAAAACAACCCAGAACATTGTCAGTTCTCAAGCAAGATGGGAAAGCTTTCCACTGTCCCTGGCAGGTGCTTGGAAAATATTAGACAAATAAAACAGATTAAAAGTATGAATGATCTATGCAACCATATGTTCCTTCCAGAGAGAAAAGTCTGGATGCTGCATAATACGCCCCGATGAATAAGCATGAAGCCAACAGTCAAACATCAACATCTCCAGAGGAACGGAAATGATTAAGTGTCGATCGATGCAAACTTACTTGGGAGTAAACGCCAGGAAAAGCAGAGACGTTTGCTTCTGAGCTAGACTGATGCCGGAATGATTAAACCCCTTTAAAAAACCCATCTGTGAAGGTTTCATCTTGCAGAGCAACACGCTAAAACCAGCAGAAATTTAAAAGAAGGCGTTCGGGTCTTTTATAACCTGAGCGATTTTTTATACTCAGAATCAGAATTTATTTTATTGACCGAGACAAGGAATTTGTCTCCAATGTACATGTTCTATACTAGTGATGGTGAAGCTTTGAAAGACCGAGTGCTCAAACTGCAACCCAAAAGTCATTTATTTATCACAAAGTGCCAACATGGCAACACACATGCACACCCCATGGCCACCAGTGACCACCCCCCATACACAAGCTTGTTACGGGCCTTTCAGCAGCCTCCCCCAGTTTCTGCAGCCCACTGTGAGCTATGTTGCCCTCCAACCTTGCTTCTCTCCTCTTTCACAGACTCCGCACTGCATTTGAGCTGTCCACCTTAC
>JANHFO010004576.1:81542-104811 GCA_032468095.1 Pareas carinatus | reverse complement strand
TCCGATATTGTTCTATGTACAATCCTTGTTTTATTGATTTCATGTAATATTCTAATTTTCTGAGATTGTGAATTTGGAATTTTCATGAGCTGTAAGCCATAATCATCAAAATTATGACAAAACAAGGCTTGAACTATCTCGCTTTGCATGTAATGAGTCTCTCATATATTAGTTTCACCTTTTAGGTTGCATTTCTGAAATAAATGAACTTTTGCACGATATTCTAATTTTTTGAGTTTCACCTGTAATCACTGAAGCAAAATCAAATGTGCCACGAATGGAAACTCCACAATTCTCAAATGTCTCTTGGAGAAATCACATTTTTACCTATTCATCAACATTGGTTTTACATTAGTCAATCCACATAGAAGCAAGAATATTCCTTTAAAGAATTAGCCTTGACAATAAAAACTTAACACATAGTACCGCTTGCACCATAAAATGTCTAACACAGAGTTCTCCAAGTTGGATAACCTCCATGTGTGTGGCTAGAGAATTGAATCCACTCATCTGGATATGACCAGATTGTGGAAGCTGGTCCTGTATAATATTGATGGTGCATTTATTTCATTAAAAATTATTTATTTATTCCAAATTTATTATTGTAGCCCATTCCAAGGATTCCAGGTGACTTACCAAATATAATGTTAAATTAAAGCAATTAAAACTTAGGTAAAACAAAGCAAGGTGGTCTAGACTAAAAACAACCATTAAATCACAAAAACACTGCCTCTTTCCCCCCCAAATAACACTAGGACTCGGACCAAAGCCATTTTTACCATTTTAAGGGCACTGTGTGGAAATGGTTTCATAAACTCTTAAATAGATTTTTTTCAAAAAAACTATCCTAAACCTTGCTTTGCCTGCCAATAATCCCGATGTTGCCTGATTACTGTTGATTATCACACTATCCACAAAGTCAGCTATCCAAACCTCTGAATCTATTCTGTATTGCATATGTGATAATGCTATGTTCTGCTATTTTTCATTGTCTATGACAGTACATACTTTTCAAAATAGTTATAGTCATGCACAATCCTTCTTAAATTATCTTTTGTGTGAACTTGCTCTACCTAATTAAACTCAGAAAGCAGAATTTCTGAAGCCAAGTAAAGATCATGTGGCTAAAAAAAAGATTATTAGCTGTTTCTGAAAGAAATATACCCCCAGGTAGAAATAAATGGTCTGAAAGATGCTTCTTATCTCACGGCCATTTCGTATGTTCAGCTATGCCTGCAAAGCTATAGGAAGAGCATCACTGTCCATGTAAACTTAAAGCTAGTTAAGCAGAGAAAAAGAGCATAAGAAGAGTCTTCTTTCGGTAATATCCAAGAGCTGGCAAAGTACTGCATAAAGAGATGTTTGAAGGAAAGATACCTCTGAGAGATACACCTAAAAACCAGGGTTGGCATTTGTTCAAGTAGACCAAAAGATTGCCTATGAGATCCAGATTAAATCCTGGTAAAGCTTTTGCAGTTGAGAAAGTAAATTTCTTTTTATTAATTTAATCAATATTGATATTAATTAATTTAATTAATATCAAAAAGTTATACCATTGAAATTACAGCATTCACAGAGTTAAAATGAATGCCAATATAAATTTTAAAAGGCGGGCAGAGGTCAGAAGGTTTTATCATAACTTTTTATACATAGATAGTATTTCAATCACTCTCACAACGAAGTAGCAATAGTCAATATTAACAAATGCCAACCCTTTACATATGGGTAAAGAGGTCAAAATTGAAGATAAAATTCAAAATGTGACTTATATATCACATTAACCTATTCCTTATTTAACATTATTTAATACAGTATATTAACAACATACTAAACTTCAACTTAACCAACTACATTTTAAGTTACAGTGTTGTAGTACTACCCAGTTAATACAAAGCAGAAATAAAATCATATATATCCTTTGAAATTAGAAAGGATAAGCATTCTTTAAGAATCAGTTGCTACATAAGGAGTGGAACCTAGCACACATTTTCCACACAGAGATGGCCATTTCAATTTCCAGTATTTCTAATTAAAAGAGAATGGGAATGGATGGGAACGACATCTGATATTCAGAAAACAAATTAGAAATAAAGGTGAGCAAGATTCCCTAGTCCAGTGAAGAGCTCTCTCTGTTGGCATGCGAGTCAAGTTGGCCCAGCATCGCCCCAGATCTGAGCATGCTCAGAAAGAGACTAGCGGCACTAGGTGATAATGTCACAGGGTCATTCACATGCACAGAAAGAGTTTTGCGGTGCTGGGCGATGACATCACAGGGGCATGCACATGCTCAGAAAGAGAGTAGCAGCACCGAACGATGATGTCATGAGCTATGACTCACTAGCTGTGACTCGTCCAGGCACTCAGTGCCTTAAAGGCTATCCATCACTGCCTTAGTTCATTTCATTATATTATTTGTATAAATGAAAGTCATTGGTTTTGTTGTTCTTTTGTTAAAGTTATATTCACTTCATTCTTCATTGAAATACAGTTTCCAAAGTATCCCATAAGTTTGTGTTCAAATGACCTCTCCTAATTCCCTTTCCTTGTAAATCTCGTTCAACATTCAAAAATTCCATGGAAGATGCATAGTGTTTATTATGGAGATAAACTGAAGCTGAAAGAGTTCTCCCGCTGATGGGATGATTGAAAAGCAGAATAGCAAAAGGGAAATGACTATAACTGAGTCATGAAACAGCTTTTGCATTATTCCTGGCACCTCTAGGCAAGACTGAGAAGGATTATTCTCCAAACCCCCGGAGTGTTGCTATGAGTTAGACTGAGCTATATGACTGGATGGCATTAAGCAGGGCTAGCTTCTTATATTGTATCAACTCTGAAAATTCCACCGCAAGACAAAAAATAAACAAACCCCTCAGTCATTTGAATATTTATGAGCTATTTTTCTGCAGATCTATCCAAACAAAGTGCCATGTTATAAATAGAAACCATATGGCAACATAAGTCAAAAATGCACATTAATTCAATGTGGACAAAAAAATTAAAATGCTACAAACATTCATCATTTACAAAAATAAGTCATTAAGGACTAGTCAACCAAAAACAGAGTCAGTAAATCAGCAAAGAAATAGCAAGTCAGTCATTTAAACATTCTGGCAGCCATGCTCTACTTTGGGGCATTGTGTCCTGGTTCTGTAAGAAATGGGACTCTCTGCATGTAGTGTTGTGCTTTTTAATGTTTGGGTCAAAATGGTGCAGCATTTCCAATGCACTTTGAAGGGAAGTACTGCCAGAGATCTACATCAAAGGAGTTGGTGAATTTATCAAAGGCTGAGGAGAGTAGAGATTTACCTAGACCTATTAAACAATTACTTAAACAGAAGTAATTAAGATACCTCTTACATTTCTATTCTATTTGCAGGTGATTTTCTTAAAATGAAATTCCATTTTGAGTAGAGAATCCTCTGGGTGTTAGGGTTAAAACAGAATAGTGCTTTAAGAAAGGTGCTCATGGATTTTATTCCTTATGGAAACACACAAAGAGAGAGAGAATGCATTAATTTGGCTGGTCATAACATCTAAGTAGGGTCAATTCTGGTTAGTATTTGGATTAGACAAGATGATGCACAACACAATTTTGGTGTGTACCTGCAATCCAACTGGCTTCATAAGAGCTGAGAAATAATTAAGGGATTAAAGTTGGATACAAATTAGTAGGAAGATATGCGAAAAAAATAAATCCTGGTTGCAAAATCTGTATGTAGCTGCTGTTTAAAAGATCAGAGATCATAAAATCGACAGAGATGTAAAGGTGGATACAGTTGAAAATGAGGTGATCAAGTGACTGTCATTAGAAATAACAGATCCAGTGAAATAAAGACTCAAAAGCAGAAAAAGTCCTTTAACTGGGGAAGAAATAAAGCTTAAGATTTAGAAAAGGTGTAAAAGTGAGCTATGGCATGCAAGAGAAAAACCAGGTGGGTTGGGGGGGCGATGAAAGGAGAGCAGAAACCTAGTCTGATGTCATGGCTAGACAATGAAAGAAAAGGAAAATCTAAAAAGGTAAATAAACTAAGTCTATCCGAGTAGTCTTTTCTTCACTGACACAAGAAAAAAACACCACTTATGAGTATACACAAAATAAAGGATGGAAGCTTTTCCCTCTGCAGTATCCAACCAAGCAAGGTTCCACTCTTCTCAGCCAGCAGGGGAGAAAAAGCAGTTTGGTGACTCACAGGATTAGCAAGAACTGATTTCTAATGCTCAGCAATGGAAAGAGAGAAGCAGAAGAATTTAAACAGCAGGCAAACCAAATCAGCCAGTAAATCAACTGGGAAGAATTGAATCTTGCATGAGTCAAGAGAGACAGGGAGGAAAACAGAGGTGAACTTGATCAGACAGAAGAAATTCAACCCAGAAGCAGAAAGAGAAAATGCTACCACGGCTGTTGCTCTTGAACATGTGGTAAGGAAGAGGCATGTTGGCTTGTTTAAATGGTGATCAGTCAATTGTGTATGAGAGAGAGAAAGGTAAGGTTGGATTGTTAGTTTCCAGCAAGTCTCTTTGCTGGTACAAAGTGTGGTTTAATACCATTGAATTCAAAAGCTAACTGGTTTAAAACTATTTTTGTAAATGTATGATGCTGTCTGCATTTATGCTATAAGTAGTCAAACAGGAGATATGAGTTCTTGTTGCAAGAATGGGAGACCTATTCGTTGGAGGCTTGCCATTAGGCTTATTTAAATAATAAACAAAGAGTTGAAAAGATCCACCCTAGGTATCTCAAGGAATCCTAATACTCAAATATAAAAAGTCATCCTTTGCTTAGGTTACTCCAAAACATTTCACAACAAATGATAAAAATCCAATGCAAAAATGCTCTGTTATTGACAGCAATTACTAACAGTAAATTACACAACTGTTAGATGAACAAGTACTACCCATTAGAGAGCAGGCTCATGACGGGTGTCCTTCTGAAGTCAAGGCTCCTGCTGGATCAACAAGTGGAAATAATGGCCAATGGAGCCTATGCATTTTTGCTGATGCTGTAGCTGTGAACATCTGAAATTTGGATAAGAATTTGTTCTAGTTCTATAGGCAAGAGGTGACCACATCAAAATTTTGGTGTTACCAGTCTGGGAATCCTTTGCTCACCTCAACACTCTGAACCATGAAGTGTTACTTACGTTATACTATTACTATTAAGTGTTCATCCAAATAGTTTGCATAGCATGAAATTAGATTAGATTAGTTTCTAATTGTTTTTATTCTCTATCCATTTCCATTGTGCTAGGATCATTTTATTTCATCAGTATAATTCATGCACAGAGAACATCTCAGGGAATATACATATTTTTGGCAGTATATCAAAGGCAAAAACATTAATGATGGACTGAATAATAGGATCAAAAATGTATGAATGTGCGTCCTCAAGATATAGCAACACAATAAAAGTATAATAAAATCACAGTTTAAACAATAGATCTTATTTTTAGCTTTAAATATTATTCAGACATTTGTAAATGCCTGTTGGACCAGATGACATTTTTAAAAGGGAGAAAACCTGTTTGCTTTCATTCATTCTTTGCCTCAAGGACAGAAGGAAGAAAAGTTGATGATAAAATTAATTTTCATCTAACCGTAGCAGATGAATAAAAAGCATTCATATTTCAAATGTTTTAAATGGCCCCTTTATTTATAGATAGCACCATCTTAGTCTTTTTTAATTGGTGCATTAAAACACTTACAAACCAATTCACTTATGAGTTTTTGAGATGATTCTGGCCCATTTCTGCTAGTTCATCTTGCAGAAGATAAGAATAATACACCCAACTCTCAAAATATCAATTTACAGAAAGTGTGACATTCCATTTACTGACTAATGGGCCTCTCTAGTTTCTACTGGCACAATAGATGTTGTTGAGCTACATCTATCTTCTTCAGTGGCTTCCAGTAGTCTTAATCCTTTAACATTAAGAGTTTCTACTGAACTATCATTTATCTTTTCCCTTATTCTCAGTAAACTCACAGCTTTTACTCACATTTTAGGACTGCTGATAAATTTATCATGCTGTCCCAATCATTTCAGTATATTGTTTCACTTTATACCATGACAAGAAGTCAATTCATTTATGTATTAATATTTATATGCTTTAATAGCTGTTATATTCAAATAACAATGTAATTTCTGAATTGATCTTTTTCTACATTGTAGTATAAATTTAAATATAATTTACAAATCCTTCATGTTCTTTTTCTCCAAGAGAAATTCTGGTGGACATGCCTTGACTTCTGTAGTAATAGTTACTTGACAAAATCAACAATAATTCACATGTAAATTCATTAAAATTATTGTAAATTTAAAAAATATATTCTTAGATATAGATAAACCTTTTGACAAACTGAATTGGATTTTCATGTTTTGAGTTCTAAAACATGAATCTAGGATTTAAATAATAATTTTATTAAATAGATAAGTTTGATTTATATGTCACTGGAAGCAAAATTATTGTCAATGAAGAACCAACAAAACCTTGAGAAATTCAAAAATGAACAAGACAAGGACACTCACTGTCTCCACTCTTGTTCATTTTAGTTCTTGAGCTATTGAACAGAGATATAAGACAAGATGAGAAAATTATGGGAGTTAAGATTTTAAAGAAATTTATAAGTTAAGGGCATTTGCAGATGATCTAACAATGGTTTTGGAGAATCTGCTAGAGGAAATAGAAACATTAATGAAAAAAATTAAAGGACTTTGATGTGTTAGTAGTTTTATTTTGTTAGCCAAGTGAAAAAAGAGAACTAAAATTACAGATAATGAGAAAACAAATGAAAACAAGTGATCTTAAACAAGCAAGTGATCTTAAAACTGACAAGGAATATATTGAAGTGATGGTTAGCTTCTGCTCCTATCAACAGTAATGGAACCAGCAGTGAAGACTAGTACTTAACAGAGTAGCTATGAAATTCTGTGGAAAGTATTTAGATGCCATAATGTGTCTTAACCAACAAAAATAAAGACAGGCAATGGTTTTCTGCAGACATCATTTTCTCTGTGACACTTTATGGAACTGAAAATTGAGGTTTGAAGAAGCAGGATATAAGAATAATATAAAACACTTTTGTGTTGAAGAAGACTCCAAGAAAAGAAACAAATGGATTATAGAAACAAATCCAATCTTCACTTGAGTTACAATTGGCAAGATTCAAATTACCCCATTTTGGATACATTATGCAAAGATCCAGTTCTCCTGAGAAATTTATAATTCTAGGGAAAGTAGAAAGAAAGAAGAAAAGGAAAATTAGCAGCTATATATAATTGTAGTGGTAATCTAAACATTGTTGCAAGACTTGAAGGAACAAGTTAAGGGTCATCCTAATGATCTATCTATTCACTAGGAGTTGACATTACGATGGCAGTCTGGACTTGAATAAAGCTCTGTCCTGAAACTGAGAAATCATCTAAAAAAAGTTTGAATCATTCCATTCCATTCAAATGTTCGCTTCAGAAGCTATATTCTCAAAACATCTGCATGATATATCATACAGATCTATATATGTAGCTATGAGAATTTGTAAAAAGAGATATATTTAGCTGTCAGTGATTAGCAGAGCAATCACTGGTTATTGTCCAATGTCCATCAACAATGAAATATACATTTTCCAGCAAGCATGTTGTCTAAGTGTACAACTCACTCATACAATTTTGACTTCCACTTACCTTTTTTCCTCTACAAATCCTTTATCTAAAATTTCCAAAATCAAATATATTCCATTTGAAGTGCTAAAATAAAAGCAAACAAAACAACCAAAAGCAGATCTAATTCTTATATTAATTTTAATTTTTTTATTTTAAAATTTAAGTTTAGCATATATATTTTCTCATTTTTCTAATCATACATTATATGATTTTATAAACTATATCTCATATTCATAGAATGAATCTCCATTTCATTTAAAATTTTGGGTTTTAGCTTTGTATTTCTCATTTTTCTAATAATTTTATAATACATCAATTTTATTGTTTTACAGGTTATTTCTTATATTATTCATAAAAATAAATCTCACTAAAAACTTTTAATTTAAAATTTAAATTTTAAACCGATATACTTTATTCATTTAATTTTTTTCCTTATCAAACATACATATTATCATTTTATTCCATATCTCTTTATATAAATTTCTATCCATCATACAAAGAATCCCACCATTTCTATTCATAAAATAAATTTAAACATATTTCACTCAACTTCCAATTTTAAATCTTTATATTTTCCATACTTTGTCTTATCAAACATAAATTTTATTATTTCATCTAGTGCTTCTTTGCATAAATTTTTGTACATCAAACACAATGACCTCTCCATTTTGTCTCTCGCTATTCTACCCTGTTTCCCCGAAAGTAAGACATCCTCTGAAAATAAGACCTACTTACAGTTTTGCCTCTCACAAAAATATAAGGCATCCCCTGAAAATAAGACCTCCCTGATAATAAGGTCTCCCCTCCAGTGTATCCAGAGCAGACAGGAAGTGCGACATCCCGAACTTCCGGTTCTGGGAAGCTTCAGTGGAAAAAGACATCCCCTGAAAATAAGATCTAGCTCATCTTTGGGAGCAAAAATTAATATAAGACAGTGTCTTATTTTCGAGGAAATATGGTATCTACATTGCACGTTTTTATCCAAAGCTGCTGTACACATTCCAGCAAAAATACCTCAACAGTTAGGATCCTCTCTGGAGTTAGCCATCTATTGTCTTTTTTTTGAATTTTTGAATTAGTCATCAGAAAATAGTAGTCTTTGGGTTTTTCCCATTTTCTTTAAGGTTGGTTTCAATACTGTGCTAAAATAACTCAGTTTCTGCTCTCCATTTTCTATCTCTCATTATTAATATTTTTGCAAATCTTTTATAAACCTTTTCAGATGATGTGTTTCTCTTCATACATTTTGTATTCCTTTGGCTTCTTTAGTTTCTTTTCTGTAATTTGATAGTTTTTAAGTTGAGTCTTTATAATCAGCATTTGTTGATTTTGTCCATCAAAGTCCATTTCTGCTCTTTCATTGTTTTCTTCTTCTTCACGAAGCATTTGTATTAACTCTTTGATATGCTGTATTACAACTTCCATTTCTTTGCTTTAATACATTAGCTGGAAATATATATTGTCAATATTGAAAATAATTTTTTCCTCTTGTCTTTATTTAGTAAAGTTTAGTATGTCTATTTTGCTGTTCATTCATACATAGATACTGTCATTTTGTTAATTTATAGTTATGTCTAGAATTTTTTTTAAGTTTGTTCAAATTGCAACAGATGTTCAGACTACGGTGTTATTGTAGTGCTTTATTTTCACTATTAGTTGTCTCATGTTTTTTTCAATATTTTTTCTTTTAGAAAAATTCTCTTTTTCAGTAATTTCTCATAACAGTTTCAAAAGTTTTTCTTATTTTAAAATTTTCAGTTAATCCAAGTTTCTTTAAAGCAATTTTGTTGTTATTAAGTATTTTATATTCCTTAAGATTTTTCTCTCCCCCTTTCATAGTGTCCTGAGATTTGGAGGGGATTTATTTTTAAAAGTTCCTTTTCCTTTTAGGACATTCTTTTTTTTTTAATTTGTCAAGAGTAGAAATGAAAATTTAGCTCACCCAGATTTTCAACATGTTGCTGATTATCAGCTGTTCTGTGGCAATGCTGTCGCACCACTTTGTTGCCTGTCAATGATTTGGGCTGCCTGAAAAACAAGCAGTCTTTCCTTCATTTGTCTTGAATAGTTCTCAGTATGACTGGACTAGCCGTGGTCTGGTCCAGAGTTCCAAGTTGCCTCTTCTTTTCGTCACCCCTACAGAGCAACTTTCAGACCCAAACAGAGAGAAATCCAACCCGCACCGCCATGATGTAAGCCGGAAGTCGAATGGTTATTTTCTTATTATTATTCTTCAAGACCAAGTGTTAGCATCTGCTTTTCTGAATTCTTGTAAACTTATGCTTACACAACCAGTGACAGTGCCTAGTTACCATGACATATTTTGATATCTATTTAATTACTGTCAACTGTTCCAAGGCAACAGATTTCTAAATTAGTCTCACTTTTGTATAGTATCTAAACATCTTCAAAATATCTAAACTTAAAGACAGTATTTTGAAAACAATTTTTCACCATCAAGGTTTCTCTCTTCTGACTCTCACTATGCCACCTGTTCTGGAAGATCAAATGTAATTTGATAACCAAGTCACTTTTGAACTGAATTCCAAGACTCAGATTTCAATATTTAAATATATTCACATACCCTGTCACTGACACAGTGACAAATTTTTAAAGTATGAAAGTTATATACATTCTATTACTAAACTCTAGTCTGGGATAGGGAATTTATTGGAACTTATCTATTGATTCATCTTGATAATTAAAACTGGACTTCTGCCAGCTGTTTGTTTTTCCAGTATTGGCCACCACAAAATATGATATATCATTTAGAATGGCACTGTAGAAGCTCTAGTCTAAAGTCTACTAATGGAATATATTTGATATATCTATATATGTGAGTTTTAGCAGCTATCTTGGGTGCTAGATTTTAATATCTCATACATGTAATTTCTAAGTAAAATTTGACATTCCCTCCCATTTGCATACCATCTCTTTTGACAAAACTGGTCTGCAACAACCCACATCTAGTGATTCTTCCAAGAGCCCTTAACTTCCATTCATTAGGCATGGATGCTTGAAACAGGAAGTCTGTTGTATAGACTTCCATGTGCATTCTAAAACATTGAAAAACTGTGGTTCTAGAATCTATGAAAAGTCAATACATATCGAATCCACTCTTTCTTATAGAAAAGACTCTCTCCCTCTTATAGGAAATATTTCAATAACATATATGTATTAATAGTGTTCATTGTGTTTGAAATGTATCATCATAAGCCATATCTATCCTGGAGAAGAAAAGAATACAGTAAATCACTTCACACCTCTGTTGTCACAAACTTTGGCTCTTTTAGGATCTCCGGAAAATCCAGACCAGGTATGATAAGGTTCTCAAACTAAGACAACAGGAACTGAAGTAATGTGAAGTTCAAGAGTCACAGAAATTTTGGATAACAGCCAATTAGAAATTTAACTTAATTACTTATTTATAACATTTATGGGCTGCCCGTCATACCATCTTACCACTCTGGGCAGCTTACATACATAAAATATATCTATATTAAAACATAAATAAATTAAAACCAAAGATTAAAATCAAGGACACGTGAGGAAGTTGGGTGTGGAATAGAAGGAGGTGGGATCTGTTGTTACTCAATCAACCACCTCCACTGTGCTGTTCCCACATTAGGGCCTCAGGCCAACTGACAGAGCGAGGGATTTAGGCCCTTATGAAAGGATAGGAGAATTGGGACCAGTCTCAGATTGAGGGGCAAGATGTTCCAGAGGGCAGGAGCAACACAGAGAAGGCCTTCTTCCTAGACCCCGCCAGCTGGAATAATGAGGCTGACAGGTCTTGCAGCATGCCTACTATGCCAGCACAAATGGAATGGCCCAATGCTAGAGGGGTGACAAGGTTCCTCAAGTAACCAAAAAATCCTACTGTATAGATTTCCAGTATATGGAAATTATGATAAGGAAGATATTATAATAAAGCAGAGAAGCAGCTACTATTATTCCTACTCACTTCCTTATAATTTCTTTAATCAAAATAAGCACAGGTTTAGTTTACTTCTCTAGAATGGGAGAAATAAATACTAGTTTGCATAAGAGTGTTACATACCCATTATCCATCAGCATTTCATCATTCCTCCTAAGGTTCTAGCCAAATTTCTGTAACATGGATTAAAGATAATCCCACACTTTAGTTGCAGAAATTGATGGACATAGGAAATCAGCAATGTTAATGTTAGTGTATCGTGGATGAGAGGATCAGTTCAAGCCTGTAGACATTTAGTTTTTCTGTTACAAGAGATAAAGAACATCGATCTATCTGATAAGAGTTAAGCAGAAATAAAACAATTTTATCCCTTGCATTGTTTAATGAGGAAAACATCACAAAAACTATTTTCTTCTCTTTCATGAAACCACATAACCCAATTGGGCTCAATCTGCTATAGCAGTACGTATCTGATGTTCACTCACACCTACTGCAATAACTCCCAGTCATTTTCAGCTATGTTTTAAAGCAAAAATGTAATTAAGGCACTGAGGACACTGGCACTTACTGGTTTTGTCCCTGTTCATTCCCATCCCTTCCTCACAGGAATTTAAGCGTTTATACAATACTGTCATGCAAACAATATTGGAGAGGAGGGGCAAGGAGAGGGAAGGGAGGGAAGGAGGGGAATGATAAAATGATAGAGACAGAGAGAGACATAGAGAAAGAAAGTCATAAGTATGAACTAATATCAGAATTGTGAGCAAGGCACAGAGGGAGGCTATACTTTTTGAAGTCAATAAAATGCATCCTACCATATTGACAGAAAAAATAAGTAAGATGTAATCAATACTCCAAAATGATTGCTGGGATTCCTCTATCCAAATTTATCAGTGTTTCTCACCCAGATTTATTAAAGATTAATTTAGTTTTAAAATTTCTGTAGGATGCTGTAATAAGTATTGAAAGCTTTTCAGGGACATCAAATGTATTAAGCTCCTATTGTAAAAGAAGGAAACCAATTAAAACAGGCAAAACAATTACCTTTCAGTAACAAACATAATAAAAGTAAGCAAGATAATAGCCTGTGAGCATTTAGTGCAGAGATGGAGCAGAATACATTTTTAAAAGTTTTCTTAAGCTGCTAAAATAGTCGGTTATTATAAGCAAAATTGTTTGCTCAGAGAATAGGTAACAAACATTGCCATCAGTCTTAATTGTCTCTGAAACATGGAAATACAAGACATCATCACCCTATTTATTTCTAAGTGTGCAATTATATAATGAGACTAAACATCATTTTTGACTGTGTCTCTTAGAAAATGTACAATAATATACCATCTCAAAAGGGTAATTTTTCTATTCCATATTAGAAAATAGAAAAAGCTCAGCTGGATCAGACTATATGCTTATCTAGGCCATTATTCTGTTTCTTACACCAGCCTTTCAAATGCATCCAGGAAGTTTGTATAGTAGTGCTTGAAAGGAACAGAGTTCTCTATCATCGCATTCCATATCTCAATATTGAGAGACATGCTTGATCTAGAGGTTCTATATCAGTGATGGCGAACCTATGGCACATGTGCCATAGTGGGCACACAGAGCCCTCTCTGTTGGCACACGTGCCAAGTTGCCCCAGCATCACCCCAGAGCTGACCATGCTCAAAAAGAGAGTAGCAGTACTGGGCAATGATGTCACGAGGTCACACGCATGCACAGAAGAGAGTAGTGGCACCAGGCAATGACATCACAGGGCCAGGCACATGCTCAAAAAGATAAGAGCAGTGCCAGGCGATGCTGTAATGAGCCATGACTCATTAGCTGTGATTTGTCCAGGCACTCAGTGCCTAAAAGGTTAGCCATCACTGTTCTATATGGTCCTCATGGCTAATAGCTTGCAAGCTAACTGGTTGATCTTATTCTGTTCTGTATACAATCTTTGGCCCAGAAATGCCAAATGGAGACATTTTGAGTATCATATCCAAAGAAGAACCATTTTACGGTTTTGCCCCACATTTTAAGCAACATGACAATTCTTCAGAAATGATTGTCTGGCATCGGCTACAAGTTGCTATTTATTTAATATTGATGTAAACACTTTTTCTTATCTTTAAAAGTTTAACTTATCAGAACTATAGTTTTAACAATTTCTCATTTGTATTGCATACATTCTACTGTAATCAGCTAATGCCTGTTAATTTACTTGATTCCATATTCTTTGTATTTTAACTATATTTATTAATATACAGTAATAAAATAATTATTGGTAGTGCAGGGTAGTAGTTCCTGCATGTGCCTAATGTAAACAGAAGTTAGCTCAGCTCTGATTCACTCAAATTAGAGATGCCCATTTTTCAATAACCCCTTTCTGGGAGTTTCAAGAAGAGTTGCACTTTAGACTTTCAGTTTGGCGTCGAGACATACAGGTGGAAGAGACTGAAGCTCTGGTTTTTTAGCTAAATTTTGCCCCATTCTGGAACCCCAAGTGATCAGAAAGTTGTCTTGTAGAGGCGACAAAGAGGAAGGGAAAAATAATAAGAGATTAGATATTGGGAAGAGTCAGAGTCAAACTATTATTGCATAAAGACAAGGAAATTGTGGTGTTGAAGCAGATTACTAAGAGAATAAGATAGAACCAAAGACAATGTCATTTTCTGATGACTAAAGGAATAAACTGTAGATGTTTAATACCAGAGGGGATCTTAATTTATTGAAATAATATAAGACATAAGATATAAGATATAAGATATAAGATATAAGATATAAGATATAAGATATAAGATATAAGATATAAGATATAAGATATTGAAATAATATAAGATACCCCTTGGATTCAGTTTGGAAATCTGATAATTTTGAAGACCCACACAGAGAATTTTTGGGTGAAGGATCACAATATCAACAGGGGGATAGAGAAGAACAAAAAAAGGTGGTTATCATATGTGGCTGACATGTACTTATGCAAAGAGGTATTGGATAAAAATTCATACTTTCTTAGAAAAAAAATAAGGAAAGCATATAGATTTTAAATGTGAGGGACAGAGAGACCTGGTGGGCCATGATTCATGGGGTCACAAAGAGTTGGACACAACAGCAACTGAACAAAAACAACAAATATAACTCCAGAAAAGTTTGACAAGCAAAATATATATTTGATTGTAAATGTAATATCAGTGGGGAGAATACCATCCTGTCTCCAATCTTCGCTTTTTGGCGAAGGTTGTCGAGAGTGTGGTGGCATATCAGGTCCCGCGACACCTGGATGAAAATGTCTATCTGGATCTGCGCCAGTCCGGTTTCAGGCCTGGACACAGCACGGAAACAGCATTGGTCGCATTGGTGGATGATCTCTGGAGGGCCCGGGATAGGGGATGTTCCTCTATCCTGATCCTATTAGATGTCTCAGCAGCTTTTGATACCATCGACCATGATATTCTGCTGCGCCGGTTGGAGGGATTGGGAGTGGGAGACACTGTTTTATGGTGGTTCTCCTCCTACCTCTCCAACTGGGTGCAGACGGTGTTGATAGGAGGGCAGAGATCAACCCCAAGGCAGTTCCTGTGTGGAGTGCCACAGGGGTCGGTTCTCTCGCCCCTCCTGTTCAATATCTATATTAAGCCGCTGGGTGAGATCATTTGTGGCTTTGGGGTGGAGTTCCATCAGTATGCTGATGATACTCAGCTGTATGTCTCCACCCCAGGCCACCCCAGATGATGCTGTGGAAGTGATGGCTCAGTGTCTTCAGGCCGTGCGGATCTGGATAGGGAGGTACAGGTTAAGGTTCAAATCTTCCAAGACCGAGTGGCTGTGGTTTCCAGCATCCCGATATAGCCAGTTGGTTCCATCACTGGCTATTGGGGGCGATACATTGGCCCCCATGAAAAGGGCTTGCAACTTGGGCATCTTCCTGAATACATGGCTGTCCTTAGAAGAACATATGACAGCCATGGCCAGGGGCCCTTTCTATCAGGTTCGCCTGATCCAACAGTTGCGTCCCTTTCTAGATCGGGACTCCCTTCGCACAGTCACTCAAGCCCTCATCATTTCCTGTCTGGACTACTGTAAGGCTCTCTACATGGGGCTCCCCTTAGTTCACACCCAGAGACTCCAACTGGTCCAGAATGCGACCACGTGGGGGATTATGGGGGGCGAGAAGTCACTCCCATATTACTTTCCTTCTACGCGAGCTGCACTGGCTCCCTGTGGTCTCTCAAGTGCACTTCAAGTTTTGGTGATCTGCTTTAAAACGCTCCATGGCTTAGGAACTAGTTACCTATAGGAACGCCTATTACCACATATTGCCTCCCTCCGTCCAGTGCGCTCCCACAGAGAGGGTCTGATCTGGGTGCCGTCGGTTAAATAATGCCAACTGGTGACACCCAGAGGGAGAGCCTTCTCTGTAGCTGTTCCTACCATGTGGAACGAACTCCCCTCGGAGATATGTGCAATCCCTGACCTCCGTGCATTCTGCCATGCCCTTGAGATCTATTTATTTATCCAGGCCAGCTTGTCCTAATAGCCCACTTTCTCCCTTCTGGGTTAGCCTTATTAATTTGTTTCAGGGTTGAGAGTTTAAAATTTTAAAGAGTTTTTAGAATTCTATATTCGGCCTGTCATTTATATGAATTTTATTTGTTTTTAACTTTTATATGCGTATTTTAATCAGCTGTTTACCACCCCGAGTCCTTCAGGAGGGGGGCGGTATATAAATCAAATAAAATTACATTAAATTATATTTGCACAACATTGGAAAAGTGGAGAAAAACCATTAGAGGAAGAAATAATAAGAAAATATCAGAATGTGAGAAATGAATAGACTAACTATGAGACTGAAAGAAAACAAAGAAACTGAATATTTTCAAATCAGGAACTTATTCTATTAATAGCTTGAGAAAAGAGCAAAGGAGTAGGAATTAAAATTATATTAGCAAATTACATACTCAGACAACACATTTGTTGAAAAATATACTATTTGAATTGTTTCGAGAATATATATATTATCTGACTAGCAAGAAGCCAAAAGCATTAGCCTGAAGATGGCAAGTGAGACCTTGCTGAAACATCACCAAGAGACTTTCCACTCTACACGGGAAAAGATCTGAACACACCTGGACCTACATACCTGTATATGTTGCACTTTTGGTTCATGGAAAATGAGGAATAAAATATGAACAAATCTTGCAAAACACACTTCTGATTTCTCACAGCACATATTCATTTTCAGTGCTTTTTTTTGTTATAGAACGCACCACAACAGCATTCTTGCACCTTTTTTCAATGAGTTTTCAAAGTTTTGAAAATCCTTTTGCAAATCCAGCCAAGATCAATTGCTCAGGACCATCTTGCCTTTCATTGCAGCAATCCAGGCAGTGGATCTTTCAGTTGATTGATCTAATCTTTGATTAGCGCAGCATATTATTGCCCTAGCTGGCTATCACTCATAAAAATGCCAGTTTTGAGATTTTATGTGCATGAGATATGTGTGTGTGTGTATGTATGTATGTGTACACACACACAGAGACACAGATATATACACATACACATACACATACACACGGTGTGCCTTATTTCAATACAACAATGTTTTTATTTCCTCAATTCAGTAAGCCTGCCTATTGCTTTGTGTGTTGATTTATCCATTTTATCCTTTTATTTCTGTACATATAAAATACATTGTATAAACAAGCATTTATAAAATGTATTGTGAAGAATAAATTTACACTGGACTAATTCTAAATGTCTATACTTTTGTAGATTAAGCCTCCTTCTTTCTGAATTTTAATGGAATGTAATATCTTTATTTGTTCACACTGTCAGGATTGCTAATGCAAGTGTTAATTGTACTTATAATTGTACATAAGCATGGTCAGTGTAACACACACCCAGTACATGCTATTCTGTTCTCTATGCGTTTGGTGAGTGTTTAGTTCACAGTGACACTTTTCCATTACAACCAATAAGAACTAAGTTCAATCAATTAAATTATCCCAGGGATTTCACTGCAATTATAGTGTCACCATTTGTCACTGGAACAAGCATTGGGGCCAACAATTTTGTATAAAATGCAGCAAAACAGATTATGGCTAATGGGGGATGGTACAGTACAGACAATGAAATTTTAGCTTTTCTTATTTATACTGCTTCTCATGTTATTAAATTGAAATATAATTTAAAATCATCGAAATAAAGGGCTTTTATAAAGACAAATAGGTTGGCCCAAAATATTAAATGGATTTTAATTAACATAACCATACACTTTCAGAATAGCCTCTTGACATTTTAATGTCAGACCAGACCAATGGGGCTAAACATAATGCAGTAAGAGCTGATCAGTAAAAGGTTACCAGAGATGAATTTTTCAATCTGAACCAAACCAAATACTATTTTATTTTATTTGACTGCTTTCAGCACATCGGATCGATATTGCAGAATAGAAGCATCAATCAATGAAGGCTACTTTTTCAACCCTTTGTGCTGAACAGGGAGGAGAGAGATAAAGGGCAACATTTCTCTCTCTTTTGAACATTAGAAGCCAAGGAATGCACTACATTAAAGAAAAAATATTCTTAATTCTAGTTCACTCACAGCTGAACTAGACTCAGAAAGTTCATCTTTAGGTAGACCAACAAAGAAAAGGATGTCCAAAGCCAGTGTCATCTATCTTTACCTTAAAGGTTTATCCCTTGGGTTTCAAAATCTACTGCTCATTCTCTCAACATCATAAGATTCCTACTATGCTGTGTAAGTACTTTCTGGGCCTCTTTTGGTGCCCTATAGACCTTTTTACACGGTCCTGAGCACTTTGCCTGATTACAAATAGGCAGAAAGGTCAGAGCAATATAAGAGAGAAATAACAGAGAAGAAAAGAAGGCATATCTAAGGCATGCCAAGAAAAAATCTGAAACAAACTATAAAATAGTGTGATCCTAATAGTAGTAGAATTACTCTTGAAACCATGTTGAATTGATGAATTCAATATGAGTCAATAGTAGTTACTATATTTTTACATTACAAGATAAAAGAGTGCAGAGAAGAGCAAATATGATAAAGGACCTGGAGGCTAACATATGAAGAATGGTTGAATGAATTGGGTTTGTCTAGTTTAGTGAAGAAACAGACTATGGCTGACAAGATAGCAGCAATATTTGAGGGGCTGCCACAAAGAAGACGGGGGTCAACTTATTTTTCCAAGCACCAGAAGGCATACAAGAAACAATGGATCAAAACTAATCAAGGAGAGAAGCAACCTGGAATTAAGAAAAAACTTTCTAACAGTGAGAACAATTAACCAATGGAACAGCTTGCCATCACAAATTGCATCATTACTGGAGGCTTTTAAGAAGAGTCTGGACAACAGCCACTTGTCTAAAATTGTATAGGGTCTCCTGGTTGAGCAGTAGACCTCCAAGGTCCCTTACAATTCTATTATTCTGTAAGAGTCAATCTTCTACTTCAATAAGCATAACATTTGATAACAAATAGATAACCAGAAATAGTCATAAAATGCTGCAAATCTTGGTCGTGTGATGCTTAAACTGGTTGTAAATGGATGCCAGTTGCCAAGTGCTGAAAATGTGATCACATGACTACTGGGTAGGTTGAAGTAGCAGTTATAATTTTAAGAATGGGTCGTAAGCAACTTTGGGGACTGAGGGCTATCATAAACTTTGATCTGTTGCTAAGTGGCCAGCTATTAAGTGAGCACCACCTGTGGCTTCAAACATTATAGGAAATCAAACACACGTAAAGCAAAAATTCTTCCTACATATGTTTGAATAATTGAAATAATTTGCTGTATAGAACCAACTTTTATGAATATGTATTGTTAGCCAAAAATGAGTATGAGAAATTAACCCTTCTTCCTATTCATCTTACAGATATGCCTGTAGTGTAGATGTTTTCCTTTGATATTTTAGCCTTGGGAAAGCTTGTTCAAAATGTGATGATTCATCTGGGAGAAAATACATTCTTCTCTTTGATTTTTTGGATTTGCTGAGATTTATTCTTCATTTTTAATCTTTCACAGTTAGGAGCAACATAGTAAATAGTATGTCATCACCCAAATTCCTTAATTAAATGCAAATATTAAGGCAAGAGAGTTTACATCCTCTTTCCTTATTTTGGAACAGATGGTCTGCAAGACAATACATTTTACATTCTGCAAAATTACAAGACATCAGTCAGAAGAACCACTTCATTGGGAAATTATTGTCAAGAAGTGCATGAGAAGAGTTTCCTTTAATTGCTACTAGAAATTAGTATTATGAAAATAATTTGACAAATGAAGATTTCCTAGGAGACACATTTGTATTTTTTTTAAAAAAAGATGACAGTGACATTGGCAACTACACAAAAAACCCAACTTTTTTGATAGGTTTCTAATGAAGGAGTCTCTTAAACTTGCTACACTTTTTTTTTCATTTGTGTGTGCAGAAAATAATCTTCAAAAATGCTTTCTAAATGCCATCATTAATATGATTTGCTCACTTGCGTCATTTCTATCTGCATTTTCTCAAAAGCGGCCGTCTATGAAGGGGATGCTTCATCAATGGAAGCTTTTAAGAAGAGATTGGACATCCACTTGTCTGAAATTGTATAGGACAGTGATGACTGAGTGCCCAAACTGCAAGCCAAAAGCCACTTATACATTGGAAAATGCCAACACTGCAACACGCACACACACACACACACACACACACACACACACCACCGCCTTGTGGCTGTCTGGGCACCCTGTGGCTGTTGGTGCCCTCACCCCACACCCTTTCATTACTTGCGGGCTGGCCGCCACTCCCTTTTCTTGATGGGAAGGGAGCCCTACATCCCTCTAAAAAATTATATTTTTACTTTGCTGGGGCAACAGCACGCATGCTGGCAGAGAGAGCTCTGAGTGCTGCCTCTGGCACGTGTGCCATAGGTTCGCCTTCACTGGTATAGGATCTTTTGCTTGAGCAGGAGGTTGAACTGGGAGATCCCTAAAGTCCTTCCAATCTGTTACTTTTGTTACTAGGAGAAAAGAGAAAGGAGTTGGAGGTCAGAGACTGATAGAAGAGATAGGGTAGGTAGTAATATCCAAATAATGATGAGAAGAGAGTGGGAAGAGGTTGACAAATAGGGAATGCAGAATCAATAGTGGATACTGATTTTGCCTTCTGGCTCTTTTTATTCAGTCCTGTGGCCAGGTCACTGGGTTCTCAGTGGCTAAATGCTAAGTAAGAGTTTAATAAGCTTTTCTCATATGTGACCTTATGGTGAATAAGGTAGCTGACCTGGATGTATAACTGAGATCTTGATGGGGGATCCATCTACATTACATCCATATGCATTTCAAGTCTGGCACCAGTCACAGTGGGTGAGAGTTGCTATCTACGAGACTTTAACAGCTCACAGAGGCTGTGTATGACAAATTACCAGATATAAAATCCTGTCATTGAAGTGGGCTCTAAGGAACAGTTAGTTAGTTGCTGTCGAACCAGCCTCTCAGTTGAGAGTGACACCCCTGTTTGAGTTACTTGCTTCTGTTGAGTTGGCAGTAGAGACTTCAAGATGGATAGCCCACAGATATTTTAATTTGCAACCTGGACTCTCTTGCAATTAAGAAAATTGTTATCACAATGGCAACCATGAACCTGATCCCACAATTAAGAATCCAAACACATTGGAGGGTA
Source organism: Pareas carinatus (assembly GCA_032468095.1). Lineage (NCBI taxonomy): Eukaryota > Metazoa > Chordata > Lepidosauria > Squamata > Pareidae > Pareas > Pareas carinatus. The sequence goes on along the minus strand of JANHFO010004576.1, from coordinate 83,546 downwards.
TCTGCCTTTTTATTTTGGCATTTGTGATATGATAGTAACACCACCACTAGTTCTTTGTCATATCTTTCAAGGTGGACCAGACAGAAATCAGTCATAAATGTTAATATGTGATGTGTGATTTGATTTATGTAGTGGTAAATTAATTCTCTCAAGAGATGTTTCCAGTTTGTGATACACCCACATTCTCAAGAAGCTGCTGGACTTAATGATTTTGAACGTTTTTTATCCAGTCTACATTTCCTTTAGGGAGGACTTGGAAAGAAACACAATTTTGCAAAGTCACTATGTTCATATCTTGCCTATGTATATCTAGAAACATTTCCCTAGTATGCACATGACTGTGTCATTTGACTAGACACAGTAAAGGCACATATGGGCTCCCACCCCCTTATTGCATTATCCAACGCCTACATAGAGAAGAGAATCAAGAAGATTATAAGAATATTGAATTTTTCTGATTGTCTCCTGACAGTACTTAACATTTTTAATAATTTGAAGCAACCTCAGTGTCAAGAAAGATTTGTAATGGGAAAGTAGTACTAGAACCTAAGTAATCTGTCTCTGCTGTCATTCTGCCTGAGACAATGTATTGAATCAAGATTCAGTCATATTTAGAGTGGACTACTGAAATCAATGGGACTTAAATTGTCATGAGACAACTGCTTCATCCTTTCCAATAATAGAGCCAATTCTGTAAGTTTCATTGATTTCGATAGATTATCTGTCAGATAATCCAATCCTATAAACTTGGCCAAATTTAAGCTAAATCAGGAAGATTTTACATTTTCCTTTGCCCACAACACTATTTAGATTTATTTCCTGATATATTACGGTATTTCATTTTGCAAAGATATTTTCAATAATGTAGCTACTTATAACAGAAACAAGGTCATCTCAATTTATGCATCAATAGTACTCAAAGTATATGTTTTATCCACTAGGAAAAATAATTCTTGTTATGTTTTAAATTATAATCAAATGCAATTTGAAGAGATTCTTCAAATAAATAACAGCATTCTGATTTTTAGTTTTTTCCTCTTTACTTTACATGAAATTGAAAGAACAGTTCCGTTTTTATTTATTCTTACTATGGATATGGATAAGGATAATTTTCATATATTAAAAACATTGAGTATCATTTTTGCTGAAATATGGTTAACATTTCTCTTCACAGATTGTACACTACTCAACCTTTGTTTTCTCTCCTATATCATGATAATTTTTAAGCATAGCTGTTTTCATTAAATATACTGTTGTAGCACATAAAAGCTTCAAGTTGAATTGTAGTTTTACAGATTTGGAGAAAGGAGACTTAATTCATAGCAGTTGTTTACACCGTTTTTTGACATAAGCTCATTACAGAGAGAAAACATTAATGTGTGCTATAGATTCTTCTGCCAAGCACTTTTTAAAACTTCTTGTTGGAACTATTTTCATTGGCCTGGGCTTGGTTTTTTTTTCTTTGCTGCAAAACTTCTCACTCACAGGCATCTGCAATAAGAGGGTAAGGTGTGAACAAGAAATGAAAAATGTGTTGTGATGCCATGATGAAAACTCAATTCTTTAGATATTTGAGTGTTTGTGATGTCACAATATGGCAAAACTATGGCGTTTGTCTCACCATGTCATAATGCACATTTCAATACTGAGATACATTGACTTGACTAGAATTGTGTTGATATTTTCTATCAAGAAATCTTTTTATAGTGACTTTACTGCTGAAGTACTTCCTATAGATTAATCATTGACCTATTCTTCCTTATATAATTCTGATATCTATTCTGAATTAAATGGACAGGCCCTTTGGACCTTAATATGAAATAAGGCTTATACTTATGATATACCGTATTTTTCGTACCATAAGATGCGCTTTTTCCCCCCAAAAAAGGGGGGGGAAAGTGTCTGCACCTTATGGAGCGAATACTCCCAAAAAGCGTGGGAGATCGCTCCGCTGGACGCCGGGAACGCTCCAATTCAGTCTCCAGGGCGATCCTTTGGCTTTGG
>JANHFO010004576.1:56908-77662 GCA_032468095.1 Pareas carinatus | reverse complement strand
GCGGGATTTAGGACTTCATGAGGTTTGATTGAAATTTGGGATGAGAACATTCAGGTAGGTACAGCACCAAGAACATCTAATAACAACTCATGTTTCCTAACAGATCTGCCCTTTATAGGTTTTCATCAAACTTCTTAATTGGTCTGACAAGCTTCTAGGTTCCTATGTGACTCTTTGCATGGAGTTAGCAAATTGATAAAAATCCTAACCTAATATATTACAATTCCTGTCTCATTTAGGGCTGCACACCCTCACCACAAGATCTCAAGTCACAGTAATAATGGATAATTTTCTCTCAAGCTAGCTTCAGATGTTTATAAGGACTAAGAGGACAGGCTTAAAGGAAGCTTGATCCTTTTGCCTCCATAAAGTTCCAGATGGATATCCATCTGATCAGTTAGCTTTAGCCTCTGTTAGAAAGGAGCTCTCTTCTCTCCTAATGATTCACCAATAATGAGCTTGGAAGTAAACTGATAACCAATGTATGTACCACCTGTCATATTTAGATTTTAAACGTTTAAACCATCTTTGAGGACAGCCCTATGGACAACATCTAACTTATTTTATCCATTCAAATATATATATACTATTTTTGCAACAAATTACTAGTAGTTTGAAGTAGCATATTTTTGTCATCTAATTAAATGTAAAATAAATCTTATTAAATCATCTTAGCATGGATCACTGTTCACAAACTGTTCTCCAAGATGATCATCATTTTCCTTGATCCTATTTTGCTAATTGAGGTGCAGATGCAGACTTTTCAGCCAACCCAAAATGATATCTGAAACTCTCTGCATTTGCACTCCAAATAGCAAAATTGGATCAAGGAAAATTCCCAGGGTGTAAATATGAGCTTTCTAACAAGGTATCATCCCATTTAAACAGATTTCTTGGTTTAGAACCTTCTGTTCTTAGTCAGTCCATTTCATTGGAATTAAACGTCTTTTAAATACCCTTACATGGGCCATAAGCGAGTTCAAACAATGATACAACACTTTTGCCTGACTTGCTTAAAAAAGTGTTGTTTGTTATTGCCAGTTTCATTTCCTTCTATATGTTTTAACAAATCAAACATCTGCAACAAGAACATTATTTAATTATAGAAAATACCCTTTTTTAATCAAATAAGGGTACTTCTCATTGTGTAAAAGCTTTCCAATATGTGAAGAGTGTGTGGGTTGAACATAAAAAATCATTGGATAAGATCAATGATCTTATCTCAATTTGTCGGTTATATATATAAACATTCTTAAGTCAATTTAAATTCTTTCAGCAATGTTTTCATTTTTTTCAATAATTATTTCTCGGATTTGGGATTTTCTTATGAGTTTACACAGGTGCTCCAAGTCCTGCTTCCAGCTGAAGCTTTACAAGATTATGCTTAATACTTGAAGAAGGTTAGAGTGATTGGATTAAATTATTAAACGACTGGGATTTGGATTTTCCTTCATCCATCTATTTCAAAAACTTTAATTAGGGGGCCTTAAAAACAATAACAAAGCAATTTTTTAAAAAAGCTGCTGTTGACAGAGCTCAATGCAAAGAAGCATCTCCATATTCCTTTTTCTAATGGAACTAATTAAGGTATTAGAGAGAATATGAATACTATGTTTATGCCATTAATGATAACTACTCTATCCTTTCCATTTATCAGTGTAACACAATCCTTTGAATGCTAAGTCAGTGCTGTAAATAATCAAATGTGATTTGTCAGAAGATTAAGGAACATGAGTAGGGCTTCCCTTTGAACATAAATTATTAACAGATGGCACTCTGATGGCACCTAAATTCTATTACGGATGGATGGGTTCATTATTTCCCACTACAGTTGCAAGTTTGTAAGTTTATACAGATATTTCACAGTTTACTGGAAGGAAATCAAATGTTGTAGCTTCATCTCTCTCAAACAGCAATCTACAGAAACAGCACCATAGGGAAAACTAATATCAATTCAATATGTATGTAAAAACCATGCACTCTGTACTTAATTCTCATATATGCAACTCAACTCTCCCAACCAATCCCCAGTTCCATAGAGACATGACAGATCCATTAAGAGAGCTAAAAGCTGTTTTTAGATCCAGAACTACAAACTATTGCTTAGCTGCTAAGCATCTTGCTTGCCAGTTAACAAAGAGCTAAAAATCTATTTTGTAGATATTTTCCAGTGGGAGCGAGAAACTATTATGGATATGTGTACAATTATGAAGCTGTTCAACAGGCACTTGCATCAAGACACAAAGGAGCAAAGAGGTTATGATTTTGACTGCATCTAATCAAATTCCTGAATGGCAAATTTGTTCTATTCAGGTTTATTTGAATATGAGTTCAAATAACTCTCTTCATAGAGGCAGAGGGTGCAAGGTATTTATTTTATTCAAAGGGTCTGTATGTACAGATCCTAATATTCCCTATTGCAAGAATGGACATATGAGATGGAAAGGCTGGAAGCATCCAAGGGCATCATTGTCTTCTGAGGCCACATTTTTGAAGAGCTTACTCATTCAGGTAAGTGCCCAGATATACAATACATAGACTGAGTAAGAAGTTTCTTCTTCTGTTAAGACAGAGGTAGGCAAAACTGCAGTATAAAGAATAGAGAAGCACTTGTAAATGCTTAATCCTAACATATTAATACATTAAAGGCAATTAATTATTCAAATTACTTTTTACCTACCAGAACTGGTCCCAATGATTTTTCCTATGGTTTTAAAGGATAAGAATCCATGATATATACTCTTTATAGAAATCATGTTAATGGATATGAACAACAAAATACAGTGATAACCTGGTACATCGTTAATTGGTTCTGGGAGGTGCAATGAGTACCAAAAACAATGAATACCAAACACATATTTCACATAAAGAATAATGGAGTGAGTCACAAGGCAGCTGACAAATTCTAGTTATGCTCTGAGTATCAAACAAACATTGAGTACTGGGACAAAATCTTCATGTCAAAATGTATTGAGTACCAAATTTGATGAATTTCAAAGCAGTTGAGTACCAAGGTACCACTGTATATAGCATGTTTGTGTGCTTCTATGCACCTGTTCTTATCTGGGAGGATTGGAGAAATGAGAGTGCAATTCCCTTATCTGTACTTAATTTCTCATCTAATCATCTGCAAAAGGCTTTGTGTGCATTTCATCTGTAGTTTTGCAAACACCCATACTCTTTTTTCCTGCCTTTGATTCCTTCAGGTACACTTTTTCTGAGGCACAGAAAATATAAGGAATGCATATATTCAAGTACTCATGGGGAGCCAATAGAACTCAATAGAGATCTTGAAATATGAACACTGAAGTTGTTACCTAGTTGAGTAATGAAATGTTGGCAAGAAAACAGCCAAGCTCAGTGAGTACCACGGACCCAGCAGTTCAACCCTGAGCTACAGATACGAGCATGGTAATTGAATTAAGGATTGCTTAGATACAAGATGAATCTTGGGACACGCAACCTCCAACTCTTCCTTCAAAGGGTTTTCCAAATTAGGATATAAGTCCTTGAACATGAGGTACATGTGAATGTTTCAGTCTAGTCAACAACTCTTGCAATTGTTTTAAAGAAGAGCTTTGCATTTCTTTTCTGAATGTAGATAATTTAATCCTGAGGAGGCAGACACAGGAACTATTCCTTTATAAGCAGAAGAAGCACTTTGTGAATAAACTAAAAAGAAAGCAGCAATTCTGTATCCTTCTTTTGGGAGAAACATTGTTTTGAATTAAAAGAAGAAAATCTGTTTCCAGAAGAAGAAATGATATATCTGAGCAGCGATAGTTCAAACACATTAATACAGCTGTTTTGCAGTACACATGGATTTTTTTCCTTAGAACATTTCTACGTTTTATATTTTTATGCATTTGCAAATAAATATTCTAATTAACCTCTATTATATATTTCCTAATATACATCAGGAAAGTTCCATTGGGAATATGAGCTGTCTTGTATATAACATATAAAATATGTTATGATATGAAATAAAAGAGGGTGTAAGACAACCAAAAATGAGTAGATTTTTTTTAAAAAAGCAATTGTGGCAATATGTATAAATCTACAATCTACAACCACAAATAATTGTCACTCAAATGTGAACATACAGCTGCAGAATTGAGATGCTTGAGCACAAAAATGACAATTCATTTGTACTTCCTGAAATATAATTCTAATTGAACAGGTTGTACTATTTATATAATTATCAGATCATAAAATGTTTGCAAAGTATATATTCGTATTTGAAGGGGGGAAATGCTAGTGAATCTTTGAAAGCCTGAAAGTTAGAAATGTGCCAAATTATACCACTTTGCTTCCAGTTGTATAGTGTGGTTGAAAACAGTTAATACAGTTCCATCTTAATCTTAAAGTGTTCAAGAAAATAGTGATGTCCCAAATCAAACCCATTGCACCCTTATATCAGTTTCTATATGAGTTTCTAGATTGTAAATGCTAGGTCATTTGGGGGGAAGGGGGAGAGAAATGTAGATAAAGGTAATTTACCCAATCCAGATGGACCTTGGGTTTTTCCAGCCAAGAAATCGGATTCACAGTGCCCATCTGCTTTTCTGGTACATTTGCCCAGCAGGGCCCAAAGGATTAAGCTAGGCCAGGATTCAGGAAGCTGATGTCCACACATCTTAAAGGTGCCAAGTTTGAAAAAAAAAATTCAGTTATGTGGTCTGCACTGCAGAAACATCAGAAAAGCTAGTTCTTTGCTATCATCGAGTGGTCATTCATATTCTTGCATGGTAGATCTTTTAAGGTAAAGGTAAAGGTTACCTCTAGACATGCATGCTAGTCATAGCGGACTCTAGGGGTGGTGCTCATCTCTGTTTCTAAGCCAAAGAGCCAGCGCTGTCTGAAAACATCTCCATGGTCATGTGGCCAGCATGACTAGACGCCTAAGGCAAATGGAGCCCTGTTCCCTTCCCACCAAAGCAGTCCCTATTTTTCTACTTGCATTTTTACATGCTTTTGAACTGCTAGGTTGGCAGAAGCTGGGGTGAGTAATGGGAGCTCACTCCATGACATGGCACTAGAGATTCGAACTGCCGAACTGCCAACCTTCCGATGGACAAGCTCGGCATCTTTATCCAGTGAGCAACTTTTAGCCTTAGTTGAAAGGGGTACATCCATCAGGGAATTTTTTTTTAAAGACCAGCTTGTTTATAACCAAATACAATCTTTACTGTTTTTCACCAATTATGGTACTGCATTGAATTGATTTGGGTTGTGCAATAGTATGTCTATAGACAAGCTAGAAGGTTTTCTTTCCCTGTAAAGCCAAATTTCTTCCCTTTGCATCCTCAAGAAACTTTAAGTGCTTCAACACTTAACATGCACACATGCACACACACACACACACACACACACGTACCATGCACTTATGGACTGCTCCTTTATATTTCTATTCAGTCTCTCCACATTCCCAACTCACACAGAGAGAAAGAGAGCGAGAGAGCGAGAGAGCGAGAAAGAGATATATATATTTTTGTTAAGGTCAGTTAAGCCAAGGTTTCCAGGGTAACCAGAACAAGAAAGCCACTCTCACCTGCAATCAAGCTCAACAGGGTCTCATAAAGTCATTTCATGAATCAGAAGTGCGGCTGATGTTGTCCTGCTATTATTGTTCCCTATAGCCTTGAGACCTAACCACCCTGGAATGGAGGAAGAGGGCCCTCGATCTGGAAGAAAGAAAATTGCTGGTGTGTTTACTGATTGAACTGGTCACAAAAATGGCTGAGGTCTCTTTCCCTGTGTTTGAAACAGAACTGCTGGCATCCTCAAGGTTACATCTAGTCCCAAATCCTTTGTTTTATTCACATTTCCACCAAACCAGTGGGATTTATTTATATATATTAACAAAACAATGCTTAAACTTTAAAAAGATAGAAAAAGAAAGAAGAAAAAATTGTTGTTCAGTCACCAAGTTGTGTCCGAATGTTTGTCGCCCCAGGGACCATAGAATGCCAGGCCTCTCTGTCCCTCACAGCCTCCCAAAGGCTCCCCAAACTCAGCCATCTCATTCTCCGTCATTCCCTTCTCCTTTGGTCTCCCATCTTTCTCAACATCACAGCCTTTTCTAATGAGTCCTCTCTTCCATTAGGTGGCCAAAATATCTGAGTCTCAACTTCATCATTTGTTCTTCTAACGAACAGTCAGGGTAGATTTTTTCCAGGACTGACTTGATTTAATCGCCTTGCAGTCCAACGGACTCTCAAGAGTCTTTTCCATCACCATAACTCAAAGTATTGATTCTTTGATGTTCAGCCTTCCTTATAATCTACCTTATATCTTATACTTATTATAAAAGTATACAAGTGTACTGATGAATAAGTTCTATAATATGAACAGCACAAAGTATTATTAAAAATATAAAATATCTGCAGAGTAACACATGTCGCTGAGTTTTAGTTAAATTTTTTGTTTCTTTGATTGATTTTGTGCCTTCCAGTTAGTGTTGATGCCTGGCAACTGGCTGGACGAGTCCTTGCAGTTTTCTTGACAAGATTGCAGAAATGGTTTGATATTGCCTCCATTCCAGGCTAAGAGAATGACTGGCTCAAGGCCATACAGCTGCCTTATGCCAAAGGGAAGACTAGAACTCACGGTTGCCTGGTTTCTAGGCTGGTTTCTATCACTTTTTCCAAAACAGATATATCATACATTCCAACAAACATTCCTTGACATCTGGAATAATATCACTTTTCCAACTTAAGCTTAACACTGTTTAACATGAAATCTATCTCCTGCAAAATGCATACATTATCTTTCACATACAGAGATCGGTCTGCCTATCCATCCATTCATTATCTGCCTGCCTGCCTGCCTGTCTGCCTGCCTGCCTGCCTGCCTGCCTGCTTGCATGAACTGCATTACAAACTCAGATTCTGTGGGCTGAACACATATACTGACGTTTCCTTCTCATTGTGTTAGGAGATTTCAACAGTGCTAACTTAAGCCAAGAGTTGTCAAAATACATTTCGCATATCAATTGTCCTACTAGAGACAAGAATATTTTAGACCATTGCTACACAACATTAAAATATGCTTATCAGTCTTTACCTCAAGCAGCTGTGGGACACTCTGGTCACTGTATGATTCATCTTGTACCTGTTTATAGACAAAGGCTTAAAACCATAAAACCAACAATTAAATCAGAGAAGTTTTGAACTGAGGAGACAAAGTTAAAACTACAGGCTTGCCTTGATTGCACATATTGGAAAGTTTTTGAAGCTACCTCTGCAGACTTGGGTGATCTCACAGATACTGTGACATCATCTATTGGTTTTTGTGAAGACCTATATGTGCCAACCAGAAGCTTGTGAATAAACAGTAACAGCAAACCTCGGTTCACAGCTAAACTCAAGCAGCTATGTCATGCCAAAGAGGACACCTACAGGAAAGGAGATAAAATGCTGTACAATCAGGCCAGGAATGTATTAAAAAGGGGGGTAAGAGCAGCAAAAAGGAGCTATTTTGAAAGAATCAGCTCTCAACAAATGAACTAGCAAATGTGTGGAAAACCCTTAAACATATGACTGACTACAGCAAACCTCCTTCCCATGTTGAAGGGAATCAACAATTGACAGATGACCTGAATGTGTTTTACTGTAGGTTTGAGAGGAAACCACTATCAATTATCATCACCCTCTACATCTCAGATACAACAACAGCAACCAAGTCTCCTACAACTGACTCCATCCCTCAGCTCTGGTGATTACAGAAAAAGATGTACAAAGTCTATTTCACAGACAAAAGCCTGGAAAAGCACCAGGTTCAGACAAGGTAACTGCTTCTTGCTTGGAAGTTTGTTCTAACCAATTGCCCCCCATTTTCACCCACGCCTTTAATAAATCACTAGAGATGTACTATGTTCCTTCTTGCTTCACTCTACTATCAACCCATTGCCAAAGAAACCTTCCATCAAGGAACTGAACAACTATAGACCAGTTGCTCTGACATCTGTAGTTTTGAAAACCTTTTAAAGGATAGTGGTGACTCACCTGAAAACCATCTCAGATCTGTTGTTACAACCCTTGCAATTTGCCTACCTAGCAAAAAGATTGGCAGATGATGCTGTTAATATGGCACTGCACTACATCTTACAACATCTTAAATCTACAAGGACCTATGCAAGGGTCCGTTTTGTAGACTTCAGTTCAGCATTCAATACTATCATTCCAGATATTCTTTTAAACTGACTCAGCTAGCTGTGCCTGAACACACTTGTAAGTGGTTCATAAGCTTTCTAACAGGTAGGAAACAGTAGGTGAAGCTTGGCAAAATCACATACCTGTACAATTAGCACAGGTGCCCCCCAGGTCTGTGTGTCCTCTCCATTACTCTTTTCTCTATATATCAAAAAATGCTTCTCAAGGGATCCCTCTGATAAAGTATTGAAGTTTGCAAATGATACAACAGTGATTGATCTCATTTGTGATGATGATAAATCTGCATACAGACAGGAAGTTGAACAACTGGTCCTGTGGTACAGTCAGAACAATCTTGAACTGAACACTCAGTTCACTCAAAATTGTAGAGATTATAGTAGATTTTAGAAGAAGCTCCCTACTCTTCCACCTCTTACAATTCTAGACAACAGTATCAACAGTAGAGAACTTCAGGTTTCTAAGTTCAATAGTATCTCAGGACTTAAAATGGACACCTAGCATCAAAAATGTCATTAAAAAAACACAACAAAGAATGTTCTTCCTGAGCCAACTCAGAAAGCTTGGACTGCCCAAGGAGTTGCTGATACAATTCTACAGAGGAATTATTGAGTCTGTTATATACACCTCTATAACTGTCTAGTTTGGCATAGCAACCAGACAGACACAGACTTCAATGGATAGTTAGAATTGCAGAAAAAATAATTGCAACCAGCCTGCCTTCCATTGAGGACCTGTATACTGCAAGAGCCAGGAAAAGGACTGTGAAAATATCTATAGACCCCTCACATCCTGGACAAAAACTGTTTCAACTTATTCCCTCAAGATGATGCTAAAGGGCATTGCACACAAAAACTATCAGACATAAAGACAGTCCCCCCCACCATGCTATCACTCTGCTAAACAACTAATTCCCATAACATTGTCTCTGCTCTGGGATGTCATACTACCTAGTAGGGCTGTATTACTTATTATCCTTCTCATCTATTCTATTACCTATTTCTTTAGCTTCTTATAACCATAACTTTCTTGTTTGTATCTCATGATTTATGTTTATTGTTTTATTTAGTATCCTATAATGATTTATGTTGATTACTTATTTAGTATCCTATGACTATCCCTGACTGTTGTATCTTATGATTTATGATGATTGTATTTTTTATTATGATCATTATTTATCACTTGTTGCTTGTATGTACACTGATAGTTTATGCATCAGAGACAAATTCCTTGTGTTTGTCCAATCACACTTGGCCAATAAAGAATTCTATTCTATTCTATTCACAAAAAGAATATTGCAACCAACCTCACCTTTTTAAGATTACTACTCTACTCACTATGTTTTTCCACTTGGTAGAATTTTTTTCCTTCTTTTAGTGCTGTCTCCTGTTGGAGATTGGCAATTAACATTGCTTTGTGTTCTTTTGATGTCATTGTACATGTTTCAGCCATTGATGATTTTCCTGGGAAAATAAACTGGAGTGATTTTCCATTACTTCTGTACTGTTCTTTCACCTGAGCAATCTTATAGTAAAGGAAGATATAAACAAGACCCTCAGAAAGTGTATTGACAGGAAGACAATAGATTTTTTTTTTATTTAGCAAGCATGTATAAAAAAACAAGTATAAGTATAAACATACTATATAAACATTTAGGTATAAACAGGTATAAATATATGCAAAATAAATGAGTACGAATAAATGGGAACATTAGGACAGGGATGGTAGGCATGCTGGTGCACTTATGCATGCCCCCTTACAGACCTCTTAGGAATGGAGTGAGGTCCACAGTAGACAGTTTAAGGTTAAAGTTTTTGGGGGTTTGGGGATGTAACAACAGTGTCAGGTAGTGAGTTTCAGGCATTGACCACTCTGTTGCTAAAATCATATTTTCTGCAATCAAGTTTGAAGCGATTTACTTTAAATTTGTATCTATTATTAGCCCGTGCATTATTGTGATTGAAACTGAAGTAGTCATTGACAGGTAGAACATTGTAGAAGACAATTTTGTGTACTAAGCTTAGGGCAGTCCATAGCTCTAACTTGTCTAGGTCCAGAATTTCAAGCCTGGTGGCATAAGGTATTCTATTGCGGGATGAGGAGTGCAGTACTCTTCTCATAAAATACCTCTGGACTCTTCAATTGTATTAATGTCCATTATATACTGTAAATTCCAGGCAGATGAGCTGTATTTGAGAATTGGTCTGGCGAAGATTTTATATGCCCTGGTTTGCAGTTCAATGTTACCAGAAAACAAGCTTCGCAAGATTAGGTTAACAACTCTCAATGCCTTTTTGGCAATGGTGTTTCAGTGAGCTCTGGGGCTTAGATCTTTTGAAATGAGTACTCCTAGGTCCCTGACAGAGTGAGGGTTTTCTACAAGGGCGTATCCACCCAGTTTGCATTTAGTGTTCTGATTCTTGTTGCCAATGTGTAAGGCAGAGCATTTGTTGGTTGAGATGTGAAGTTGTCAATAGTTGATCATGAGAGACTGTTAAACTAGAATTAAGAAAAAATATTGAAGAAATTTTATTTTTTAAAAAATATTAAAAATAAAGGGCATCCTCTTCCATAAATGAATGATGGCATTTCTACACAAGCTCTATTTTCACTTCTTAAATCTTCAGAATAATTTCTAGAGAAGCTTGCAATTCTTCTCAAACATGAAACTTTGTATAAACTGATCTGAGGTCCCTCAATTTGTCTAATAGGGAAGCTCATTCTTTCTGCTGTATTTTTTTTACATGGATTTGGGGATGAGTGGGGGAAGAACCTGATTGCTGAGAATGTGAATGGCAATGCTGCCCTTTACTCAAATTTATAGTGACATTAGTGTGGTTGATTTGATATAGAGAGGAGAAATTCAGACGTTCACACCAATTGAAAGTTACCTGTCCTGAAGCTCTAGTTTTTATGTTGGCAACTGGATTCCCAGAAATTTTATTTGTACCTCAAGAGAAGCCAAATTTCTTTTGTTTTGGTGTTATTTGGGTTGTCTTTGTGTGGACACATGGACACAGAGCCTGAAAGTGGTGCAAATTGCACGTGTGGAAGGATCATGAAACCAAAGCTAAGTGGTTCTTTTGGACTCACCTCTAGTTTGTGACCATTAGAATATGCTAAGGTTTACTCAAAACAGCCTATGCATTTTGCCCACTGGCTGAGTTAGAAACAGAGACAGCTGTTCTTAAATGCTAGTTTAGGTATAAAAAATATTATTGCTTACTACCTGACTATATTGGATTACTTTCAACACTGTTAAAAAATACAGCACCCAAGAAGTTCACAGATGTGGCTAATAAAAGAGAAAAAATTGAGAGCAAGAACATGCACATGGTGATACAAAGGAAAGATAGGAGGAGGAGATAGAAGTCATTAAATTCAAATCACAGCCAATAAAAAGATATAGTTTTATCTTTTCTTGAGGGATTTGTGAGGAAGGAAATAGGATGGTAAATGAGTCCTCAGCAGACTTGCTCTGTGCTCATAATTGCGTTATTTGGAAAGAGCAATATAACTGGTTCATAAATATATACAGCACCAAGTCCAGCAATTGCTCTTTGAATATCTTTGGCAATGCATGGGGCAGAACCCATAATTATCTCCTTGGAGTTCTATTTCAGAATATATGTATATATACATATACACAAGAATCCTTTTTTATCAGCAATTCCTTTCAGTTGAGGGAACATAATTGCATTATCTACTCTAATCTATTAATTATAAAATCAGAATAAGTACAGGATGTGGAAATAGTTGTGAGTACAAATGGGTCTTAGTTGGTGGACAGTTCACCAAATCCACTGAATTGTGGATTTTTGCTGGCACATCAGCAACATCTTTGCTGGTACATCAGCAACAAATGGGGAGTCCCATCTTCTGTGTGGAATCCAGGAATTGCAATTTTTTTAATCTTTGCTTTTCTTAAATAATATTTGTAATTAGATGCTGTTCTATAACAGAAAAATAAAAAGAACAAGGTTATTTAACAGATGATCAATCAGAGATCCAGTGTATAAGACTTTTCCATGCAATATCATTTTTCAAATGTTAATGTTTCATTTTCCTACTATTCTCTCTATGCTGTTTGCCACATATAAGAGAAAATAATATAGAAGTAGTCTTGGATCTGTTCTTCAGAGGTTGGTAGGATCCACAATCTTTCTTCTATAGAAGCAGAAAGGACAGTCAACTGCCCTATAGAAGCAGAACAGGTGCCAGCTGCCCTGAATTCCCAGTGCTTTGGGAAGATCCCAAAATTGAGTATACATTTAGCATTTAGACTTTATATTCCACCCCAAGCACTTTATAGTCTCTCCAGGTGTTTTGCATATTGCCCCCAACAATCTTGGTCTTCATTTTGCCAATCTCAGAAGGGTGAGTCAACCCTGAACCTTATCAGTATCGAACTTCAGTCTGTGGGGATAGTTAGCCTGCAATACTACATTTAAACCACGGTACCACCAAAGCTCTGTTGTATTCTGAAAATTTGGCCAGAAAAGTTTCATTTCTACTAGATTCAGAGCACTTTCAATCCCAATGAGATCTTGTGGTCAGAACGTATGGTATAAAGTTTCCAGAAAGATGTACATATTTTGTCTCCTATTAAATTTACTGGTGGAGAGGAGAAAGAACAGGATCTAATATCAGACAAAATGGCTAATATTGTCCACTTTCCATGAAGTGCCTTGCATTATTGACTCCGTAACACATATCTGATAGAACAGATGAAATTGTTCTTTAGCTTATCCAATTCAGTTGCAAGTTACTAAAAATCCAACTCCCAAGTTTGAAATAGTTTTACATCAAATTGTTTCTGCATCTCCGATTTTCCTTATGATAATTTCCTTTTTCCCATCTCATCAAGATAGGTTAGAGTCCTAAGGAAAAAAGGTAGAAAAGTGTGTTGACATAGAAAGCCAAAAATTCCTTTTGGCTTCTCAGAATTTTGATGGCAAGACATAAGCTTTGATCATCATCAGGAATATTACAATGCATCTTGTTTAATTCCATCTTTTTCCAAGCATAAGAGTCCATTTAAATCTACAGATTACCCCAACATTTATGGATTCTGAGTATCTACTTTGTCACTGGGAAATTTAAAACAGCTCCTCTTTTGCCTCTAATCTGAATCAATTCTCTTACTCTAAGGAAACTTTAGTCGGTTAATCTTATAGTTATTTATATCTTTTTTTTAAAAAAAAAGTCCTGTTTTGAACAAGAAATTAATAGAACTAAAAGCTTTCACACTGTTTCTAGTTTGTCTGTCCTAGCAATTAATTATCATCAAATAATAGTACAAAGTATTCACACCATGTAGGAATAATGTACTTTAATGTCAGCACCTATTTGATGATCATTTTATTGTGAGAAAAAATGTGTGAATATGTGTCATGAAGTAATACAACGTTTCCCACAAACACACACACACACACACACACTGCGTACAAGTCCAGGCTTCCTGACGTGTTCTACTAAAAAATGAAATCTGCACTTTAACCTTCCTCAAATAGAAAATGAAAAGGTGCTGTAAAAATCAAAAGCAAGTACGTATGCAATAATTATTCAGGAAGCATTCATAACATTATGAAAAGCCCCAGAGGTGAAGTTATGGCATCTAAGTGCAAAATTTGACTTTTTACAAGAAAGCAGCGAAACAAAAGAAAAATATAGCAGTAATAGTTTTAAAAAAAGCTTAATAAACTTGATTTGAAACATCAGTCTATTTTTCCCCAATAAAGTGCTGTGTCAATATTTATTTATTTATTTCTCAACTAGTATTATCTACTAAAACTCTCATTGTCATGACCTTTAACTGGATGAAATGGCGCATCATAGGGCAACAATTTTTGACTAATATATAGAATGTGTTCAATATGGAGATCCCATAACTGGAGGGAATGAATTTGGAGAGGTTGTGGTTGCTTCAGGCTACTGACTGATGCTGTATGACTGGACAGCTGCTGTAGTCATGTGACTTTCATTTTCAATGGTCCATGACAGTTTCCCATTCCTCACTCCTTCTACCATCCAGGAGCAGCCATTTATCTGTCTGCAGGAAAGCAAGAGAGGGAAGGGGAAGGGAAGGGAAGGGAAAAGAAGGGAAGGGAGGGGAGAATTCTGATGTTCCATGTCAGGAAAATCAATGGGGAACCCAGCAGGAAGCTGATGATCTCTTCCACTCCTATTGTGTTTTTGCCTATCTGTGGTCATTCTATGTCTCTTTTTAGTTAATGAAATATCTCTGAAATAATGACCCAATGGAGCACAAGTTCTCTAGTTTTTTTCATGCCTAAAGCAGGACTAGAACTCTCAGTCACCTGATTTCTAGGCCAGCACCTTAACTACACCTTACCAAATTGACTCTCATTGTTATAACATTCCTGAATGCTACCTGTGTCCAATTCAAGGCAATCTCAGGGGCTTAAAACTGCTCTGTCAAAATGATTACTTTTTACCAGTTGTCATTTTATACTGGCTGTATTTTTCTATACCTGTCTGAAACAGGAACACTTTGGCATCTTGCTCCTACAAGATTAAAATGCAAATAGCAACATTTAGTAAAGTTAACTTCAAGCTGAAAGGTCATTTATTAATGCCTATTTTACATAGCAACTTCTGACTTTACATGATACCTAGTGTTCAAATCTGTTGAAACTGCATGATTTTATTTTGAGATAATTCTTCAATCTGTATTAAACTCAGATTATAAAAAGAACAAAAATGAGATCTTACCTGTTCATCGTGTCTTAAAAGATGACGTTTCAAGCATAATTTCTTCTTGTGCACATGAATGCACATGAATGCACAAGGTTGAATGTAATTGATTAGCTATCATTTTGTATGATCAGATTCAGAGATTTCATCAAGGCTTTACATTCCTGTTTCTATGGTTGAACATTAGCTATTCGGTAACTAAATTATTGATTTCCTTGTTTCTATCCATTTGTTGGAAGAATATAAACTTAAGTGGAACATTAAGAAAAACATCCTCACTGTAAATAGAGAGATGTTTTATATATAGGCAAAGCAATGAACTTTCTAGTCCTGGAAGGAATAGCAAAACACAAGGCCAAATGCTTGTCAGGTTTTCAATTCACATGAGAATTTAACTAGGAATGTTGGTTAGGGAAATCCCTTCATTTGTGGCATGTGTCAGATATGTCATTTGACTAAGTGATTGCCCCATATTCTGATCTAGCAATAAGGCCAAATCAGGATTTGTATTAAGCAACCTTGACAAATAAATTTAGATTGCTTGAAACACACCATAGATTGGCAAAAGTGCAGAGTGCCAATCAGTTCATCTGGAACACTTAGGAATGAATTGCTATTATATAATATTAAAGGTAATCTTGATTGACTTTTTTAAAACAATTAAAGGGCTCTTAGTAAGTAGAATTTCTTCATATTCATCTAGGGGCTGATCTGCTTACCCCAGCAGGCCGCTGATCATGTTCAACATCATGCTTTTCTTGTTCCAGAGTACTGGGAAGAAAACTGCCACCAATTTTTCCTGCTGTGCATCAAAAGTAGTGTTTATTTCTTTGTGCCAACACAAGCAATGCTATCCAATTCACCTGCTGGGCTACATTTCATTGTAAACAAACAACTAAATTCCAATTGACCACTCTGAACTTTGACAGCAGTATGTCTTTCCTTTGAGCCATTGCCCACCGTCCTTCACAGCTATTTTTTATTTTATTTTTACAGAATCCATCATTTGAATGATAAAATAGTCTAATCTGCTCAGGGATGGAAGTTATAAAATAGCAAACATTTTTAAAAGAACAAAACTAAACTAAAACAAGTGAATTTGACAAGAATTCTGCCACCTTCCTCTTCTGAAAAATGGAAACCTATGGTGCCTTCTTTTTCTTATCTGTCCACAGGTAAGAAGACAGTAACATTGAGCACAAGAACAAGTCAACAAAAGTAGATTCAGACTAAGTTCAAGTAGTAAAAATCACAAGTCCGCAATGCTGAAAAAGATTCTCAATCTTCCAGGTACACTTGTCTGAAAGTTGTCTGAAAGATGAATCACTGCGAATGGACTAATTTAAAATTAATCCAGTTGCAATGGTTCAACCTTCAGACAACTTCAGACCACCCTCACACAGATTCTCAGAGATTCACTCTACAAAGAAAAGTGCTTGGTTCTTGCTTTACTTATAAATGAGAGGAATAAATAAGCAGCGGAACCACTAATCATGGCCCACTCTAAACATGATTGAAGCAGAACAACAGGTCATCACAGTGGTCAAAGCAGAAGGTCTAAAAATTTGGAAAGCAGTGTCTGAAGCTGGCTTCATATAAATCTCAAAAACCTCAGAGTACCCAAGGAACTGCTGACACAGTTGTACAGAGGAATCATTGAGTTCATAATCTGCACTTCAATAACTGTCTGGTTTGGCAATGCAATAAAACAAGGTAAACATAGACTGCAAAGGATAATTAGAACTGCAGAAAAAATTTCTACAAAACTCCCCTCCATTGAAGACCTGTACACTGAACGATCCAAAAAGAGAGTGGGGGAAATAATTACAGACCCCCTCACACTCTGGACATAATCTGTTCCAACTTCTTTCCTCTGGACACTGGTACATTGCAAACCAAAACAAGTAGACATAAGGACATGTCATCAACCTACTAAACGGCTGACTTACAGGACAGTGTTAGTGTGGAGGGTGTCCTTTGTGACAAGATGAAATGATTTTTGTGACAGGATGTCCGCACTTTATAACTTGACATGATGAATGTTACGTACTTTAAGACTATGAATGCATCTTATGCTTATATACACAATTGACTATGCCAATATATGCCTATGTATACAAATGATCATGATTATGCATATATACACAATTGATTGTGATCATGCTTATAAATTCAAATTGTCTATGAATGTATATTGATTGTATTCTTGTTATTTATGTAGGTAGGTATTGAGTACGACCACTGAAGACAAATTACTTGTGTGTCCTGACACACATGGCGAAATTGATTCTGATTCTGATTCATTTCCAAATGATTTAACAAAATAAACTAGCTTAAGGCTGCAACTGCAGAAGAGCCCCAAAATATTCCGTAAAGAACTCATTTCAGTTATGTTTAAAAATCGCAATAATCAGTTTTGCAGAATGTGATGAAAGTAGAATACTTCCACTTGCTGACACTGCACCAGACCTTTCTCATGTAGATCAGCTGACTACTCTTGTAAGAATATCTTTTGAAGACAATTTTGCCTTTGAATATTTTCTGACACTCCTTGAATTAGAAAAGCCTAGTAGGGAAAATATGACCAATATGATTTATCTGTATAAGGAATACAAAATTGACTTCGGTAAATGCAGTATGGTCATATGATAATGTTACTAGCATACTAAGAAGTTATAAAGGCATGCAGCAAACAATTGGGGAAAACACACGCGTTCATCCATTTTTCATGCGCTAGACATTTACTATATCTTGCCAGGCATGCTTTGGCTGATGACTTCCTAGATGCAGTAATTTATTTTGCTGTTATACAACAAATACACACATTTTTATCTGTCTCTACAAAATGCTAAGTAGTATTCAAATATTTTTGGAATTTATATTGCATAGCACCAAAACATCTTTTACACTAAGGGGGGAAAATAAGCAAAAGACTCCTTAAAAAATAGCTAACGAGGATTTGATTATTAAAATTTTTACTCATATTCAGACTACTTACAGTGAAAAATGTGACACAAGAAGATAAGCTGATATTCTTCAGGACTAGAGCTTGTGTTTATGCAAGAGTCATTTATTAGGTCAGTTCCAGAAGATCAGCAAGACTCTACAGGATCCATATATAGCCCTGAGATATGTGAACATCATTCTCTCATTCCGTGATAGAAACTCAGTAGCATTTTCCTGTCATTCAGTTGAAAGTAAATCTACCTCATGAAGAGTAAAAATGTGTGAATAAAAGGAAAAGAATATTTTTTTAAAGTAAGCCAAGAATACTGATGCTGCTGGAAGCCCTTATCCAACTTTTGAATGAAGTCCTTTTTTTCCTGAGTTTGGTGTATCGAAAATCAATCTGAACAACAGACTTCCTTCCTTCCTTCCTTCCTTCCTTCCTTCTTTTCCTCCTCCCTCCCTCCCTCCCTCCCTCCCTTCCTTCCTTTTTATTTTGGGTTGATTCTGATGCCATGGAAAATCAATTGATGGAATGGAAGTATCAAACTTTAACAAAATAACATTCTGATGATGTTAATAGTAATCTTGCTGCAGATATGGCCATTTCTATGGTTCTAACATACAAGATGATCCAAAAAAGGGGGGCCATTTATTTCATCAGGATCAAGTTGTCATCAAAGGTAAAATTAAGCAGACTCTTCCAAAAGTAGAAGCAGCACTGTGGTACTTCTGTATCTAGCTTTAATGGTCAGTTCAGCTGATTTTCATTGTTGAAACCAATCAGAAATGAACTTCAGACAATACTACCAAAAGGGGGTTTTCAGTAAGTACAATGTACATAAAAAGTTTTATACTTCAAAGTCAACAATACATATCACCGATGCAACTTTCCCAAAACTACGAAAGAAAATATTTTAAATTGTTATCTTAAAAAAAAATCAACTGATAATGTAGTGTTACAATAATCATATTTCCATGTCTTTGGTGATGATGTTGTTGTCTGAAGATTTTAAAGAGGAAAATACTTTATATTTTGATGTCATCTACAATGACTCAAGGACATTGTAAAACACAAAACCACTACTCCATGGCATAGGGCCCAGTTATTTGCAGGACCGCATTCTACCCATCGATACCTCCCGCTGACCCGCACACTCTCACAGAGTGGGCCTCCTCAGGGTGCCGCCAGTCAAACAATGCCGGCTGGCGATCCCCTGGGTCACATAGGAACCTAGAAGCTTGTCAGATCAATTAAGAAGTTTGATGAAAACCTATAAAGGGCAGATCTGTTAGGAAACATGAGTTGTTATTGGATGTTCTTGGTGCTGTACCTACCTGAATGTTCTCATCCCAAATTTCAATCAAACCTCATGAAGTCCTAAATCCCGCTTATTCCACAAATAACTAGCTACTTGCAGGACCGCATTCGACCCATTGATACTTCCCACTGACCCATACGCTCCCACAGAGTGGGCCTCCTCAGAGTGCTGCCAGTCAAACAATGCCGGCTGGCAACCCCCAGGGGGAGAGCCTTCTCTGTGGCGGCACCCACCCTCTGGAATGATCTCCCCCCTCCTATACGAGTGATTGCCAAACTTCGAACCTTCCAGAGCGCCCTGAAGACCCATTTGTTCCAACAGGCTGGCTTGGGATAGCTGCATCCTTGTCCTCCTGCGTTTAAATCTGGGTTAGATTATTTAAAATAGTTGTATTTATTTGGGTAATCATTTTATTGCTCCCCTTTTTAATTCAGGCTTTATTTAATATTTTTAAATATGTTTTTAGCGTTTATATTGTTTGTGCTTTTACGTTGCCTGTAAGCTGCCCTGAGTCATTCAGGAAAAGAGCGGGATATAAATAACATGATGATGATGATGATGATGATGATGATGATGATGATAATGATGATGATGATGATGATGATGACGACGACGACAGGGAAAACAGCTAAATAATTTTTAAGTCTCCTTTCCTTGCTTCTTTTTAAAAAGAAAAACTTATATATACATGTTTTCCTGTACGTTAAACAATCAGAATAAATCTGTATTTCTTAAAATAAAAAAGTTTATGTAATAACTGATCCTGCCTAATCCATGGTAGACATAAGACCAATGCTTTTATTTCATCATGTGTTCATTTTCTCTAAAGAGTAAGATAGGGTGAGTTTGATCTATTCAAGATCAGGTTTGCAATTGATTCATGTAATCTTATTTTCTTTCTTTTTTTTGCAGCATGTGTTGGAAAGAAGTATCTTATAAAATGATCCCTAGCTCTTCAAAATTTAATTAGTGGGCAGCAGTAAAATGGAATAATGGATTTGATTTATTTGACAATAGCTGACTCTACACAAGTGGTTTTTTTATATTTTAGTCTGTCATAGTCCTAAAATGTTTTAATTGAACTGACATGGAATATTGGACTTGTTGTTTTTCTCCTCATATTGAGTGAGATGTGCATACCATGTTGGAAAACAGAATTCCATTAGGCTGATTCAGTAACTTCAACCAGAAAAGAGTTCTGGAAACTGATCCTGAAGGATGGCAGGCAGAAAACATCTGCCAACATTTTTGCCTACTGCACTAATCTGGGGTGCAGAGTTGCATACATTTCTTATGCTGAGTACTAATCAAGCATTAGTTTGTTATGCTTCAGAGGCAGACAGAAGCACATCAGCATCAATTTTTAATATGGAAATGACAATGTGGAAACAGTTACACCATGTTCCATGCTTGTTCACCTGAAAGAGACCCTCAATTGTTTGGTTTTATTTATATTATTTATTTATTTTATTTATTTATATTTAAATTTGTATACCGCCCTTCTCCCCGAAGGGACCCAGGGTGGTGCACAGTCATATAAAAAATTAACACAATTAATATCATACACAACAAACAACAGAAAACAACAAATTTAAAAA
>JANHFO010004576.1:16319-28941 GCA_032468095.1 Pareas carinatus | reverse complement strand
ATGTTTTGTAACATGATGATTGTATTTCATAACATGATGACATGATGAATATACTTTATGATAATGAATGTATCATAGGATTGTAACTATTGTTTGCCAATTATGGTCTTATGATTGTAACCACAGTTTGTTAATTGCAGTCTCTATGTAAGTATTGAGCATTTACAATGGAGAAGAATTCCTTTTGTGTCCAGACATACTTGGCCAATAAATTCTATTCTATTCTATTCAATTCTATTCTATTCTATTCTTATACCCATGTGAATTAGGGAGATATCTGTTCAAATGGTTTTCAGTTGGTTTTGGAATTAAACTCGTTATTGTCCTCTTCACTTTTATAACAGTTTTAGCCTATCTCTGTTAAAGTAATCTTCCTCACTATTTACATTCCTGCACTATAATTCATACCATTCCTTATTATTGGATTTTCTGGCTTAGAATTGTATAACAACTGGAGGAATATATAAAGGTTCAATAACTGGGATGCAAAAATCCAGATGTCCCAGAAAACTCCAACCCTTTGCTGCCATGTATTATTTTATAGTTTTATAGCTTGGATCTGATAACTCAAGAACCAAAGATTTTCTACTTTTGCTTTAGAACTTTTATGAATTAGATGTGGATGATTATTTATATTTGAAAAAGATGTTAAATACTTTTTCTTCTGAAAGCTAAAAGATGATTAGCTACAAATATACTGCTATAACTGCAAAAATCCATTGCAAGCTTCCCTTTTTACTAGGAAACAAACTACTAAATATGTCCCTGAGGTGTGAAATAAGTTTTGCCATCTACATGTGCTTCTAAAACTCTGTTATCTGTAATAGACTGTGGAATATTACTTAGAATAAACAATTTCACTTGAATGATGCAGCTCAGTTCAACAGTCAAATAAAATTGCCAGGTAAAATTTCTTCTTCAAATTGAAATAATATTTTCCCACCTCTGACATGTATTCTACCACCTCTTTACTTAAGCAGCAAATCTGTTCTTGAAACAGATAAATGTATAAATGAAATTTCATGTCTTGCCTCTTGAACCTACAATAGATCCATTGGTAATGGATGAATGGTATTTTAGTACCTGAGATGAAAGGCAAAATTATGGTTTTTTGTTCTATAGACCAAAATTTGATCGAATTGGGAACTGAGTTTTATGGCTACACTGGTAATAGAATTGCAATGTGAATTGCGGCAAAAGGCTACAGACCAGTAATGACTAACCTTTCAGACACCGAGTGCTCGGATGAGTCACAGCTAATGAGTTGCAGCTGGTGATGTCATCACCTGGTACCGCTACTCTCTTTCTGAGTATGTGCATAGCCCTGTGACATCATCACCTGGCACCACAGCTTCTTTCTGAGCATGCTCAGTCTGGGTCGGTGCTGAGGCAACTTGGCTCACGTGCCAGCAGAAAGTGCTCTGTGTGCCTGCTGTGGCACATATACTATAGGTTCACCATCACTGCTATAGACCATTTTAATGGCTGAGAAACCACACTGTGTGGTCCCCATTGCTTTCCAATATCTTATTGCCATCATTTCCATTACCGTCTCTCACACTATGTGTCTATCTGTATATCTACTTTTATATCATCTATTTATCTATATCACTTGAGGTAGTCTTGCTATGGTTTAGACTTGATTATTGTGTGGGAAAGTGGTAATTGAGTATCAAACAAATAATTGTGTAAGAAGCAACATGATATCAATAACAATTGTCTTGTATACATTGATAGAGCTACTGAGAAATCAGTATGCAAGGAAGGAGAATGGTCCTACAGCTCTTTTCCCTATTCCTGATTCTGCCTTCTCCACCAGACACGTGACTTTTTTGTAGAATTTAAAAAGTAGGATTGAGTGCCTAAATATCAATTTTCAACCCTTTGGACATCCTTTCTTGACCACACACAGAGACAGACACACAGAGAGATGAATGTGACTACACGTATTTGAGTGTAGATCCCATATTCATCAGACTCATGAATACAAGGGCAAAGTTTGAGAGACATTGTAATATTGTAGGGAAAGCTACCAGGAATGGCCTTCACACACGTAATAAAAGATAGGCAACATTTGTCTTGTCAGATTCCACTATGGCCTCAAATGTGATGCTACAGTAATCTCTCTTCTTTATTACTGTACTGCTCGGTTTAGATTTTTTTGTTTTTTTGTTTTTAATCTTTTGTAAAATCCCCCCCTCCATTTTCATTTCCCTATGAAAAGCAGTATATCAATCCAAGCACCAACAGTAGGAGATGAATGCAGAGGTATCTGCAGCACTGAGATTTCATCCAAATGGTGAAATGTGTGTCTTGATGCCGGCTCCATCATTTGTGTATGTGTGTCCAATATTGTGGTGCAAGTGTGAAAAGGGGGAGTTTATGTGGTAATGTCATGATGCAGAACTATTTTTCCTCCATGCCATAAACCAGGGGTTCTCAAACCCTGAGCAATGGCCCATTCAGAACCAGTCTGCATGAGCAACTGGCTGGCACTCAGGTGCATAGATCAACTTGTGTAAGCGGTGGGCCCGTTCCCCTCACTGGGCCTCCAATCCATAAAGGTTAGGACCACTGCCATAAACCACCCAGGACAATGCTTTAAACTGAATCGTGCTATTAATTCAACTAATTGCACTACTGATCAGGCAACTAGCCAAGAGTTGTTTTTATATTTAGATCATGAACAAGGTAAGGATTTGTTGAATTTAAATTTATACACTTGTTTGTTTGATGTATATCCTGATTTTCTTCCAGGAATGCGAGGTAATATATGTAAGACCTTTGGTCTTTTGCAGTCAAACATACCTAGAGAGTGTCATATTGGAGAAAACTGGCTTACATTATTTTCTGCTCTTTTAATTGATTTGATTTGTGTTGCTGTTCTAGCCTTTTTTATATATTCTCTGTTTATTCAAAATAATTCTGACATCATCCACACTAACTTGCTTTACCATAATCATTATTGTCACTTAATTTTTTACAATTTTTCCTTTTAAGCTACAGTAATAAGCAAACTATTGTAAATTGTCTAGAGTCACATAAATGAGATGGGCAGCTATTTAAATCAAATAAATAAATATGCATGCTTGTTAAGTCTGTACACACTTAAAAAATGATTCAGAAGTCCTTTGGACTTGGACAAGTGCAAACAACACAACTCTATGCTCTCTGTTAAAGCACGACCTTAAAAAATGTAGTTGCTTTAAAAATTCATTAAAGATATATTACTTTAATTATTCAATTCATTAAAGCAGCAAAATATTTTTATAAGCTTATGTGCAAATTAAAAAATGTCTGTGCTTTAATAAATAGTGGAGAGTGCTGTGCTTGTGGAAGGTTTAAAGCATTTCTATGAATCATTTTCAAATCAAGGAAATTGTGTTTTATACTGAAAGTGTGTTTAGCAGACTGAAACAGTTCATACAAAACGAGTAAAAAGAATCTTAAATACAGCTAAGAAGAAACAAATGGAATGAGACTTGTTTCTAACACCACATAAAAGACAGTTTTAATATTCATAACAGATGCCAGGAGAAAGATTAGGCTAGAAAGTAATGCATAGAAAGCATAAGTGCAGAATCTTTATTCCTGCTACAGAGATGACCAATAGGAAACTTTTCTTTGAGCTTATTTTCCACAATTACAGTCTCAGATATTCCTAATGTTGACCAGGTCTGTCTTCAATGGAGTCATGCTACAGATTTACTGATACTAATTCTGTGAAATTAGTTCAACAATCACAGTCTTAATTTTTCTGACTATGCCTGAAGATTGCTACTATTTTGTGCAATACAGATGGTATCAGGGAGATCTTCTTGATTACATCTCAGAATAATTCAAAATCTGGAGAATTTGATCCTGAACTTTTATACTGCAGAGCAGTGTTTATTTCCAATTGTAGCCAGTACATTTTTATTTCCATCCTCCTCCACAAAAACTGCTAAATTCTCGCTTAAATTGGGTTTGGAAAGAGGTGGGTGGCAATAAAACCCTGGAAATTTAATGAAAGTTTGAAGCAGTTTTCTCTGTTGCCTATCAGATATTGTACTGAGCTGCATATCATTCCCTTCTAACTAAATTTACTTGCACAACCTTAATGCTGTTAATGTAATTGTTGTGCTGGCAACAGACATTTTCTTCTGTGCTTGATACCCATAGTTAAACAGTCCATTTCTCTTTGTCACTTAGTACTGAACTGCATCTTTGCTGTATGTTTATTGCACCAGAAACTGTTAGAGGTGAGAAAAACACAAGTGGTTTGGATTAATGGGTCTATTGATCAGCTTTGTGAGGCTGATGTGAGAAATCCCAACAGCTGTGCAGTAATGCCAAGCAAAAGATAACTTTCCCTGCCATCCAACCTATTGGCATCAAAGTGTTCAGACAAGGGTATTATCTTTAAAGAACTTAAATTGAACAGGGTCATTTATCCAGCCTAAGAGCTGGCGAGAACACATAACAAACCAAACATATTATGGAGGTTATATCCAAGTCTGATCCCCAAAGGCTGCCCTCAAATTACATTGCCATCTCATATCTCAAATGCAACACCACCCCTTAGTTTGACATAACCCAACACCTTGTCTTCAAATACACAACTTATTCTAAAAATGGCTTCAAAAGTTTATTTCTCTGTTTTTCAATCTTATTCTCTGTATGCTTTTCGGATTTTTTTGAGATAATTTTATTGTTGGAGATGGCAAAGATGCATACTGCTGATAGATATAAATGATATCAACATAGAAGATACAGATTTAGAAATAAATCTAGAAGATATAGAACATCAAATAGAACATATAGAAACAGAAGGTATAGAAACAAATATAGAAGATATATAGTTTTGAATGTTCCTGGCAATCTATGTAGAGGTAATCCTCAATTTACGATCACAATTAAGCTCAAACTTTATGTTGCTAAGTGAGAGTTTTGCCCCATTTTATAAACGTTCTTGTCACAGTTGTTAAGTGAATCATTGCATTTGTTAAATTAGTAACACGGTTGTTAAGTGAATCTGGTTTCCCCATTGACTTTCTTGTCAGAAGGTCGCAGAAGTTGATCACATGACCCCAGGACTCTGGAACTGTCATATATATGAACCAAGCATCCAAATTTTGATCACATGAGCATGGGGATGCTGCAATGATTGTAAGTGTGAAAAATGGTCATTAAACAAACTGTTGTAAGTCAAGGAGCATCTGTATTCCAATCTGAAGATTCATGAGATTAGTTTACTCATAGGATATCATCGAAGAGTAAAAAGTTAGATTATTTTTATGTAGTAGGATAGGTTACTGCTCATTGAAATATAAGATACTAGCTACCAGTACCTGTGCTCAACTATGGAGCTTGCCAAGAAAATTGACTGTTGGGTAAGAAAATAGAAGCATGTAATCGAGGCCTTGGCCGGATTTCCTCCCCAATTCCCATTTTGTAATTTTCGGGCCTGCTGCTCCTATCCAGCCCCGCACTCACCTGCCTTGCTGCTCCTCACCTGTTTGGAGATTAGAGTGCTGTAATTGTGCTATCCCAAAAAACTCAAAATCAAACAACAGGCTGCAAAAGTTCTCCAATCAGAAGAAAGGTAGTAAACGATGTTGGATATTTTGTCCATCAGAACCCTCTACCCATCCAAAATTAAATTTTTAAAATAACTCGCTTAAAAATTAATATTTTGAAAAATTCTTTCTTAGTGAGCACCTAGATGCCAAAACGAACCTTTGTACTAAATTTCATGTTTGTAGCTTGTATAGTTTTCGAGATCTGGTGATGAGTCTGTCAGTTGGTTTTTCGCATTTATATATATAGATTTTTGGTTATGTCAGCTTGTGTTATAAAATCCAAGAATAAAAATAGTGTTTCCATGCTGCATCCTAGTGTCAAATTGCTACCATAGACTGGTCTTCAGTAAAAGTTAAAGTAAAAGTAAAATGATTTTCTGTATATGGCTGTATATGTTTATAATATGAGAATCACCTTTCTTGCTGATTATACAATCTCCCACATTTAGAAAATCTTTGTTGCAGCCATGGCAACCCACAGAGCCAGATGCATTCATTTATGTTCTAAATTTGCTTTCAAGGGTGAAGAAACAGTTTAGGTAACCCTCATCTAGGAAATGCTGCTGTCTTAATTTGCATTTGGAGTTTTGTCCAGAAGAGGGACCAATAAGTATGTCACCATAACACAGAGAAAAAATGAGAACATGCACCAACCCCCAGTTCTATTTTAATGCAAAAGGCATTAATACAGTTGAACTTAAGTGAATATTTATTTTTATGTGGGAATTTAATTTGCTAATAGAGTGTTGGAAATTCTTCTCAGCTGCAAATTAACCTTTGTACAGACTGCTACAACAGTAATAACAACAACCAAACTGTCTTTCTTTTGACTAATGTAACCCAGGTCATTTAATCATCATAATGCTTTAGAACAGAAATAGCCAACTTCAATTTCTTCCAAGGGCTGCATGACTGACCTCAGCATTAGCCAAGACAGAATTTCTATGGTAGGCAAAGTTGAAGGTAGAAGGGGTGGAGCCCGAGTCAAATTGCAGTAGGACATCCATTGTCTCTGAGACATTCTTCTTCCTCCAATACAAATTTTATTCTCTCAATCAGGTGGCTGCTGGAAGAAACAGAGTCTTCACCAATGTTCTGACTTGTTCCTTTGACAATAGAATAAGGGCTATACGCTGTCTACTACTACTAAAAAGGCTGCCCTAACTAAATTGTTGTATAATGGTTCCCTTGAAACTATCAGCATGGCCTATGAAATAATTGACATTTTCAAAGAGGGAGAACACCACTGTGAGCATTCTTTGAAATATTAGCATTTTATAGAATGTGAGTGTAATATGACAATATAAAGTCATAAACATGCCTGACAACTTTAGAAAATGTAAGGCACACTGCATAGAGGTACAAGGCTGCCTTTTCCTCTTGGGAAATAGTAGTGTGGTTGAACGGTTTGGGTTTTTTTTCCTCACTATTTTGTGGGCAATTAACTTTTGTAGGAAAATGCAGAGACCTTCAGAAATCATTAGATAGTGTCAAAATAAGATGTGACGTAACATGTAAAATCAAAATATCTGCAAGATATGCCTAACAAATTGCAGTAATTTTTGCTCTTACACTCGTGGTCATACATGCAAGAGTTTATAATGTACACCTTCATCTCTCAAGAGCACTTGCCTCTTCTCAACCAAATGTTTGGAGATTTGTTGCTTTCCTGAATAGGCTTTTAAAACTGAATTTATTCACAATGTACCCTGTGTACCTTGAAAAGTTAACCTTAATTCTCAAGCTTTGGAGCACGATGATTAGAAAACGAAGATCTTGCTGAACAAACAAATGTGTTAAGAATATTTAATGGTATTTGTAGGCTTATAAGTAAGTTGTTCACCAAGAAGCATCATTATCTTTATCATCTTGCCTAGGAGCAGAGACCAACCTCAAAGATTCTGATACATATTCAGTTTTCAAGGCTTATTACCATGATGGATATCAAAATCTGTTGTTTTTTAATACCAGTCCAGAGCTATAAAGCTTTCACTCTAGGAAGGTCCTGGTATATTACTTGTAATGAATCAATTATTTGATCATGTCCTAAACCTGGAGCAATTATTTCAAATCAGCAATATTCAAGTTATAGGCAATTGTGCATATTATCTGAAGGCTGTTTCCTTTACCTGCTTGTTATATGGGACAATTGCAATTACACTTGATATGTTTATTACCATATTAGCATTAAGGAATCTAGTTATTTATTGCTCCCGGTAGAATATATTTGTTAGATTTATAGCCCCCCTTTTATCCCAAAGCTCAGGACAATGTACATAGGCCTCACTCCTCCAATTGTACTGTACAACTATCCTATACAGTAAGTTTGCGGGACAGCCTAACATCACCAAGTGACCTTCCATGGCTGAGATATTCTGAAGCCCAGCATCTGAATCACTACACCACATTGGACTGAAGGAAGAAATGGTGAGGAAAGGAACGAACTTGTCTTTCCTCAAAGAATTAAGTGCTTATAAGATTTGATAAAGTTCTTTTGAAATAAAAAATCCATTTATTCTGTGCCAGAAAAATAGTATGTCCAATGCAATACTGTCAATACACCTCAGTCTGTATTCTACTTCTTCTAAGTATCACAGATTCATCATTTTCCATTCTGTTGCTTAAGGCCTTTATTTGGTTTTACCTAGAATATAAAAGTTCCTTGTAAAATAGCAATGGTATAAAAATATTTATAGAATACATACAATATTAGAAAAGAGAAAAGTCACATCAAGAAATGTAAATTTAAACTTCCTGGAAAAACACCTTTTTTTAAAAAAAAGATTTCCACAAAAAGTTCTTTTTACCCAAATTCACTTTTAGAAATGTTGAAAACTCTCACAGTATAAAGCACATGATAGAAAAATGTGGGGTAGTACGCTACAGCTAAATTCTTTTTTTTGTAAACTCAGTAGTATAAAATAATTCATCTGTAAATGGGTGCAGTGGGAATAGCTCTTTTTATTTAGTTTGGGCTTTTAAAAGTATAGGTGAGATTCTAATCATCTATTTTTATCAAGGGATACATAGCAATAAATGATCAGATAGCCCACAAGCAATAAAAATTATAATTCCAATTATATCCCCAAAGAAAGATGAAAGAAAGACAATAAATTTCTCAAATTCAGAGAGGAATTTCAGCTGCATTTAGTCAATGCTAGTGCTAACAATGCGTTATAACTATTAATATCTTCCAAATAGTTCTTAATTATTAGCCCAGAAACATCAAGTGGATAGAAATTTTCTATTATGGAGGCTTATATATTCATTTTGCCAGTTTGTGGCTTTGAATGCAAGCTACTGGTCTGCTCAGTGCAGTGAGAGTCAAGCCAAGGAAGATAAAATGTAATAATTAATTACGTACATTGAAAATGGAATGAAAAATGCTTTTACAATGATGTAGCCGAGCTCATATATTAACTGGAACTTGTTGGTTTAATTTCAGTTGAGGTCCACATAGCCCTCCCCTTTCTTTTCCACAGAGGCTTTCTATTTTCTTTTTCATTAGTTTTGGAGGAGATATAAATTCCAGCAGAGTTAATGTGGCTTTAGATTGTATGTGTGGAAATGCTAAAGTCATTTTTAATGCACCTATTTTCGTACCTACAGAAGTCAAATCTCTTTGTTATCTTCACTGCCATTATTTGGTCATTCTGGGGAAGGTTCAGTAAATTCAAACCTTCACAAAAATAATAGCATGCATGGTCTAACTCTTTAAAAAGGCAAACAAACAGAAGCATAAGAAGAATGGTCTGAGGCAAATGATCTGAATAAAAAGAATGCCCCCCAAACAAGTAGAACTATTGGGAGGGGGGAATCAGCATCTGTTTCTTTAAATACCTTCTTAAACCAGAGAAGGAACCAAAATCAGGAACCCCAGGGACATCTCGTTTTATTTATCAAATTTATATAGCTTATGTTTTGTTTCCATTCATTTCAGTTAAGTCAAGACTCATTGCTCTAGGACACAAAATTGTACCAGTCCCTGTCTACCTTGTTGCTAGTATAACAGCAATAAAATCTATTGCAACAGCTAAATATGTGCATTTTTTCATAAACTCAAAAACCAAATTTATAAGTCATTTCCTTCAGTTTCATGGAAATTTAATACAGGGCAGTGTCTCTCAATTTTAACAGCTTTAAGACATGTGGACTTCAACTCCCAGAATTCCTCAACCACTATGGGTGGGGGAAACACCACATCATTAAAAACACAGACTTATTATAAAAGAAACTGAAATAGAGCAAAATCAAGATACTAAATTAAAACTATCATAATGATGCAACAATGAAATGGTAAAATCATATACAAAAAATAATACAGGAAGAGAAATCGTTAACCCAACTCCACAGCTTGTGCTGGTTTTCTGATGCTCCAAGGAGCACCGAGAC
The DNA here is from genome assembly GCA_032468095.1 of Pareas carinatus. Lineage (NCBI taxonomy): Eukaryota > Metazoa > Chordata > Lepidosauria > Squamata > Pareidae > Pareas > Pareas carinatus. Next base: position 18,988 of record JANHFO010004576.1, on the reverse strand, counting down.
CCACAATATTTCAATTACAATAATAATTTAGAATTGAGGAGATTTGAGGTAGAATTGAGGTGGGAGACCTCTTGGCAGACTAAAAAAAGTTGACTGTTTAAGAAGAGATTCATGCATAAAGGGAACACCTGTGCCTAACATGTGAACTCAGCCTTTATAGCACCCACAGATCTATTCTGTAACAGAACCCTCAGATGGAATAGCCCTAACTAGCCCAGCACTCCTAAAGTCTCCCCATCAATAAGTTTAGTATGCCTATGGTATATATTCCAAATATAATATATTAAGATCTGTAAATAAGAGTAAAAGAAGACAATAAAAACAGAAATGAATACAAACCACCAAAAGACTTTCAAAAACACTTTGCATCAGTGAAAGACAATAAACTAGTACTGTCCTCACTAATCATATGAATTGTAGGTGATCTAAAACCATCAGTGACACCATCCAGCCATCTGATTCTCTGCCGTTGCAGTGGGGCCTTGTCCTGTTGGAAGACAGGAGGGGGGTGGAGATGATGACAACGGAATGGTCAGATAATAGACAGCACAGCCCACAACTGCATAGTGGGTGGAGCAAGCAGCTTGTTAGGGACCTTTCCTGGTTTCTCAGGCTGTAAAGGGGATGGTGAGATAACATTCTGTTAATGTAGCTTTACAATAAAGTGGAATTAGCTCATCTTTTTATGTTTTTGTCTGTTCTATCCAACAAGGTTGACAAGTCTCTTGCTTGAAAAATTGTTCAAATTGCTAAGCAAAGAGCTTAATTCAATGAAAAAAATATTGTTTTTTAATTCTTTCAGAAAATGATTATAGAAAAATCTCATGGATAAATACAAAGTTCTTGAACTTATTTCATTTATTTATTTATTGTTCAGTCGCTAAGTCATGTCTGACTCTTTGCGAGCCCATGGACCAGGCCTCTCTGTCCCTCACAGCCTCCCACAGTCTGCCCAAACTCATGCCTGTTCCATCAGTGACACCATCCAGCCATCTGATTCTCTGCTGTCCACTTCCTCTTTGGTCTCCCATCTTTTCCAACATCACAGCCTTTTCCATTGAGTCCTCTCTTCTCATTAGGTGGCTAAAATATCTGTGTCTCAGCTCCATCGTTTGTCCTTCTAATGAACAATCAGGGTAGATTTCTTCCAGGACTGACTGATTTGATCACCTTGCAGTCCAAGGGACTCTCAAGAGTCCTCTCCAGCACCACAAGTCAAAGGCATAGATTCTTCGACGTTCAGCCTTACTTATAGTCCAACTCTCACAGCCATACATTGCAATTGGGAAAACCATGGCTTTTACCCAATGGATCTTTGTTGACAAAGTGATGTCTTTGCTTTTTGATATGCAGTCTAGGTTTGTCATAGCTTTCCTCCAGAGGAGTAAGTGTCTTTTAATTTCTTGACTACAGTCACCATCTGCAGTTATTTTGGAGTCCAAGAAAATGAAGTCTGTCACTGCTTCTATTTCTTCCCCTTCTATTTGCCAGGGAGGGATGAGGCAGGATGCCATGATCTTAGCTTTTTATGTATTTAGACTAGATGCTGAGTAGCATGAACCCTAAAGAACACAAACCTTGGTTTGCGGTCTGGTTAGCTTACGTTGGATTCAATGGCCCCAGAGACCCATTCTTTCTCCAGGATTCTAATAAAACCAGCAAGCGAGAGGGCCATGGAAATATGTCTGTGTCAGAATATTCATGAACTGGAATGTTGCATAGTAACAGGTCAGCCAATGGGGACTGTTTGGAGGTTGAAATAAAAGCGGTTTGGGCGTGGCTTAGCTGTGTGCATGCTTCATCTGCTCTTACTCTGTTTGCTGTCTGCTTTGCCTGTAACTCTCTGCCATGGCGGAAGAACCATTTGGTATTGTATACATGTTTCATGTGTTATCTATATCTATATACTAGCTTTTTGTACCCGTGCTCAGCTATGGGTTTTATATAATTCTGCATCCTTCCCACTCTCTCTTTCACCTTCTTTCTCTCTCTCTCCCTGTTTCACCCTGTCTCTCCTTCCCTTCTCTATTTATCCTTTGTCACCCGTTTTCACCCTCTCTCCCTGCTCCACTTGTTTATCTCTCTTGGTTCTTCTTTCTCTATCTCCCATTGCAAAAAGACACGCAGGCATTTGTGCTCTGTGTTCCAATCCGGTTGTCCTCCAATTGAAAGACTGTCTTCCTCCGTACCCCTTTCATTGACAGCCAGAGTGATGAAGGCAGGACGAGAGAGGTGAGACGTGATGTGCGGCTATGGAAAAGCGGCGCTGAGCCTGGATCCTGGCGCTGGATTAGTGCCTCTCCCATCTCCTCAGGTGAGCAATCTGGATTTTGATTCCCTTTTCTCTTTTCTCTGTCACAGGTGTTCCTTTGCATTTGTAAAGTTTTGCGGCGAGCCGTTCGGGCTGTTTTTAATACTGGTGGTGGCCCGTTCAGGCCTTTCTAAAGGTTATTTTCAGCCCGTTCGGGCCATTGGGTTTTTTGTGCATGCGCAGCTGCCAATGATTTGGCTGTTGGCTCCTCACCTTTGCAATAAATGTTAAATAACTCCTTTAAAAATATTTTTTGGGGAAAATTTTGTTGTAGTTTACTCCTAGATGGGAAGCAAAGGTATGTAGGAAGTGTCAGTAGTGTAGCTTTTATGGTTTTTGAGATATAGTGATGAGTCAG
>JANHFO010004574.1:55476-73160 GCA_032468095.1 Pareas carinatus | reverse complement strand
TATCACCAACATCCACATTTTTGGTTCATATGCTTTGGTGAACATTCCACTAACTAAGAGAAGAAAAGGAGATCCTGCAGCAAAAAGACTGAGATTTATGGGCATTGATGATAATTCAAAATGGTACAAATTTATAGACTCAACACATGCGATGGTTGTTTCTCAATCTGCTAATTTTGAGGAAGATGCTAACTGGTCAAGGATGCATTCTAATGATCCTGAAATTTATTTTCCCAGAGATGGTGATGCTGAAGCCATGCGGCCAGATGTTTCAACCACTAGTTCTTCTCCACCTGATGTTCCGTCTCTGCATGCTGCTGATCCTGATGCTAGTGACGATGGCGAGGATGAGGATGAAATGGAAGAAGAATGGACAGTGGTTCTGAGACGTTCCGAGAGGGCAACAAAAGGGATACCTCCAAAGGGATATGCATGGCAACACACAACAGCACCTATACCATTGGTTTGTAATGTTACACTTCTTCCTGATAATCTCGCACAAATCAAACGCCTTCCTGATGCAGAGCAAGACAAATGGTACGAGGCAATGCAGGGTGAAATTAACAGTTTAAAGAAACTCAAAGTATTTACACCTGCTAAGCCTCCTGCAAACAAGAAAGTCATCGGTACTCGATGTGTCTACAGAATCAAGAAGAAATCAAATGATGAGTAATTATACAAGCCAGACTCATAGCTCAGGGTTTCATGATCTGTCCCCAGGTTACAGGTCACGGTTTGCTATATGCCAGAGTTCAATGCTAATCAAAGGAAGGGTGGCAGACTTGGCAACTCTGTAGGGTTTGGAGAAAGTTAAAGCAAGTTACTCGGTTACGAGTTAGAAATGAGGTATACGACAGCTCCTGTACCTGTGACGGATAAATATCCAACACCTATTCATACCTAGCCTTAGATACTATTACAGAAAAAGGAAATGGAACACCAACTTGGTAGGATCAAAGAGTGAAAATGTCTCATGATGCTCTAAAAGATTTTTATACTCAATTTTTTGCCTTGTTTATTTTAGAGAAAAGTGCAAGTCTTCTCCAATGAATTTTAAGTAGAGTTTATCTATGCACTGCCATATCAATATCTACAGTATTTTCTCCTTACAGTTCAGAGAAACTGAATCTTAAGCGTTAAAATCATAATAAGGATTATATAGGGCAAACCATGGCTCTCTGCCCCCACAATAATGCCCTTTACAAAACTACTGACAAAATAGCTTTGTTTGCTTGATGAGTATCTTAATTAAATGCAGACTTATACATTCTAACATATATCAAATAACTTATAGTATTCTTATCACCAGCGTCATCAGTACTGAAAACGTTCTGGTATATCAAATAAAGTTAGAAATTATTTGGAAAACTTATTTTAGTGGGTTTTACCTAGTGAAAAAGCAATATTATTTTTGGTGTGTCAGAAGATGATTGCGACAATGAACATTGGAGGAAGAGTTCACAACAGACTTTAAGTCAATATTTTGGCTTCAGCAAACAAAGATAAGAAATAAGGCAGAAGAGAATCATTGTAGTTCTCTCCATTAAGAATTTTTCTTTCAAGATCCCACCTACCAACTGTTTCATTTCCTTCCTTTCTCATTTTCAGCATCTTTTGTTCCAAGTGCTCTTATCTTTGAGAGTATTTTCCTATTTTCTACCTATAAATCTAACTAGCTTAGGAAAATCAGACAATATTAATACCACTTTACATAAAGTCAGAACACCAAATCCATTATTAAAGCTTTCAGTGAGGTTATGCATTCTAGCTGATTTACAAAGTAAGAAATGGACAACCAATATATAATTACACAACGGCTTTCTCTACACGAGTGTATGTTGAACTTGATTATTGCAGTTAATCAAGCCACAGCACGTTATGTAAGAATATTGAAAGCTCCTCTGGGGTGTAAAAACCCCATTATCGCCAACATTTCCATTATTTAAAGAAAAAGATATCATTCAATACAGCTGAACTGAACTGCCAGAAGACAATGTATTTTTTAATATTACAGGTTTCCTTGTTTCCAAATATTAGCTTACGACCAGGCCTTTGTTTTAATCAGTTCTTGATTCCAATATATCATCAATGAAATCAGTCAAATTAAGCCCATTTGTACAAGAAGGAAAACCACTCTAAACTATGTTCTCAAAGAAAAGAGCTATCAATACAAACCTCTAAGACCACCTGGGTTTTTTTAAAATCTTAAGACACTCTGAAAACAGGAAAATTGGCAAAGATTTACCAGTGCCTTTAAAGCATAAAAGCCATTGGAAATTCTTCCCTCCAGTCAGTTTACGTCTGTCACTCTCAAATAATATGCCAGCACAAATACACATACACACTAACATTATTCTAAAAAATATGTTAGAATAAGGATGAAATAGACAAAGTCTTGAAAGAATTCAGTCTTCAAACCAAATTATGCATTATTTGTGAAAAATGACCCAGCCTCTCAACAAAATTAAAATAAGAAAGATCTATTCAGCAAGAAATCCTTTCTCTCAAGGACTATCTTACAAGATCATCCCCCCCATGTACACTATATTTAAGTGTTAAGGGGAGTTTAGTGTTTAGTTTGGTTTATCGTCTGCAATATTTGGTCTAAACAAGGTTAACATTGTTACTTTAAAAATTATTTATTATTAAACACTACAATCAATGGCAAAATGAGTGGGAATAAAAGGATCTATTTTACAATAACTGTCTGATTTAATTTAGATGGAAATCTTTCACTCCCACCCCCAAATTAAACATCTTGGCTTAAGAGGAGCCCTAGTGCAACTACACAGGTTGAAATGGGTTGCTAATTTTATTTCTGTGTGTACAAATACCACAATAAAGCAACTCAAATTGGTAACCTGCATATTGTCATTTGAAATATTGAATATTATTGATAATCAAAGAATCCCAGTCTGCTTCCTTTGGCAAGATAATTTTTTTTTAAAAGAGAGAGAGATGGAAGTTGTGAGCAACATTTGCCTTCTAATAGGAGTGTACTTGCTATTCAAGTGTCCAACTTTGTTAAAAGTTCCAATTGTGTGTCAGCTACTGGCTGGATTGAATATTTTGCAAGTATTTCAACCCTGAATCAGAGCTATTTGAGCTCGAAGCACTGTTTCAATCCTGAAAATGTTTGAAAACATTTGGGCAACAGTTTTATACTCAGCAGTGTCATGAGGTTTCACACTTGAAACATTTTGAAATGTTTTATACACCCCTACCTTCTAGCATAATCAACATACTCTGCTTCTTCCCACCGCCATCCCTGTAAAACACAGAATTCCAAATACATATATTCTGGGTTTCCAGAAGCTTAAACTCTACCACTACAATTACCTCCACTATTTATAAAGATGCTCATTCCTGATTTTTCAGTCTGCAAACAATACTAAAGCTATGCTGAGGTATCTTTTTAAAGGTGCCAGAAAACCAGCTGCTACCAAAGGCATTGTTTCTACAATTCTATAACATTGCCTGCTTTAAAAACAAGAGATGAGAAGGGACAGAGTGATATTTCGAATTATTTCAGTGAAGACGTCTCCATTTTACTCCCCTGGGAAGAAAATATATAGCAAACAGACTAACATTCAGTTCAACAACACAGGTTTGAATAGAAGTCAGAATGTGCCAGGAGACATCTACAAATACAGCAACACTAAACATCTTAAATAGTTTTCCTTCTCAATAATAAAGCTACATTAGTTCCAGTGTGAATCAAAGGTCATTATAATTTGCCTTAAGAGCAAATCTCTGTGCATGCAGTAGAAATGCAGGTTGTGTTCCCAGAGCAAAGATAAACAGTTCACTGCATATTTATGTTATAGTTTCCTAAACGGGAGATAGTATTTCATATAGAAAAAAATCTAAATGTGTGAAATAGCTACATATTCTTAAATAAGGGAATGAAAGTCTGGCATGTGCTATTCACAATTAACGAGAAGTAAAAGATGAACTTCTTATTTATATACTGTAATTTGGACAGGGAGTGGGACATTAATCAAAGATTGATTTGATTTCATATTTTCATTAACAGTTGGTTTAGATGTGTTTCTGTATCACGAAAATGGAAATTTGTTTAGTATTGCATGGTATATGTTTAAAATGGTCTAGTAGAAATATGGAAAAGAATGAAAAATTCAGTTTCCATTTAGACAAAATATGACTTCATGAATTTGAAAGCAATAGCAAAAAATAAGTGGATAATAAGAAAACCCACTTAAAAATGTTAAAAACCAATAATAATCCATAATAAAGTAAGATGAATTCATGAAAACAATGCATTGGCACTAATTGCGGTTGTTTCTTCTCTTCTTGACATTAACAAAGGAACACAGATTCAACTAAACACTCAGGGATATGATTTAACTTTCCTCACCTAATCAACTGAAATGCTCACAAGTTAAATTTGGCCCCAATGCTGCACAGAACAAGAATTATGCAGCTGAATTTTTAAAATAATGTATTGCTTTAAGAATACTAGAATGTAACTTTGCATAATTGGCCAACATATCCTAAGGTCACAGACAACTCTTATCTTCTGGTAGTGTTTACTCTATGATCACTTTTTCATATATATATTTATGAACTTTTAAATCTTTGTAGGATTTATATGCTGAAAAGTACAGATAGGGATATACAGATTAAGTATAAACATTTCAATGGTTTGAGATAAAATGGAGGGAGGAGTCAGGTCAAGGATGTTCTTTCATGGCATTTTTTAGTCCATCAATAGTATGAGAATCATATTGTTGAGAATTGGAATTTAATGCTAGCATTATTTTAAGCAAATGTAACTGAAAAATGGCCTTACTAGCATGGTTTATTATACATTTCATGTAACAAAAGAGAAAGTCATATATTTAGTTTTGCACTATCCATATAGTTGGGCAGTTCCAAAAGCAAGATGGCCAAATCAAATCCCTTCAGTTTGCCAAATGATAACTATGTCAGAGATGGATTTTACATATTTATTATGCAAAACCTCTCAGTTTTTGAAATCGCAAGGAAAATTGCATTATTTTCATGTGAAACCATTGCTAAATTATATTGGGGGGGAGAGAAGACCTCAACAATATTTTTCAGAGTTTACAAATACAAAGCTTCATATTGTAAGCAAAAAATGGTTCTAGAAATATATGCTCTGCTTACTATTTTGTTCTCCGTAACATTTCATTTGACTTAAATTCCATCTTTCAGTGGTCTCAGTAAAACATTCCAGGCCCCCGTTCAACTCCCTGCCAAATCCCAAACACAGTATCAGAGCCTGTCCACTGCTGGCTGCACACCCACATCTACACACTGGCAAAAATTTCCAGTCTATAATGTTGGTTTGGATTGAAAAATCAGAGCATATCGGCAATATTTTTTATCTCTCAGAAAAAAATGGTGTCAGAATTAAACATATATTTGAGAGAGAAAACATTGCCAATCAAAGTGATAGTGAAATAAAGACAGGTTATATCTTTTAACAAAGAGCCAGTTTACATTCTTGTAAATTCTTGTTTGTTGTAAAATATCAATCAGGACAGACACAAAAAATAAAGAACCCAGATAAAAATGACTATCTGAGTAAACTTTTCACACATCATATACAAGTGAAAAGAAAAGTTAAGGAGAATAAGGCAACGATGGACTTTAAGCCTGGTTTCTAGCATTGGAAATTCTGCCATTCCTCTGCTCTTCCTTATATCTTCAAATGACATATACCATCTTTGGCTGAATTATCTAGTATACAGATAAAATTTACATTTATTGTAATGCAATTTAACACATTCTACTAAGTCAGGGCAGAACACTATTTCCACTGGCAACTGAAACTGAAAAAGTGGATCTAACCTTCAGGATTGCATTTGTTTCTCAGCAGCAGAGAAAGACTGCTGTATTTCTCTCACTGGCCACCTGAACCCTCATTCACTACATTAAAATTCTCTAAAGCATGGTATCCTACACGAAGTATGCATACATCCTTGGGCCAGCATGTAACATTTCTAAGGGATTGGGTATGATCTCTGTTACTAGAAATAAAATGTAGTCTGTGACTGCACTTTCCTCTGAAGAAATTCTTGATATCAAACTTGACTTTTTATAGTGCCACATCATGTTACCTAAAGTTAACATGAACGTGGCCCACTCTCTTAATGGTTATTCAGATACTGGGATTATTAATTGATCACTGTATTATTTCCAACCTTCTGTAGGCATTCAATGAAACAACTGAACATACAGGACTTGAATACGGGATAGAGAAATGGCAAAAGGTTTCTATACTTTTAGACAGAGTACAACCATTCCAGTGCTGTCATATCTGAGATACATAATCCATATTTTATATATAGTCAGTCTACAAATCCTAGGTCAATCTTCAAGAGAAACATCGCAATGTTTCTAAAGCAAACTGAAGAGTAATAGGGTTTCATTTATGTTGTTACTTGAACTGCTGTTGGTTTGATTTCTGGTGCTTTGAAACAGTAAGATACAAATGGCCAGAGAATCAGTATTATATATTGCCAGAGGAGGTTTACAGTAAAGCCCAATAAAAATATGAACTAGTAATAACTTAGCTGACATGATGTTTTCTGGAGATCTAACTCTTCAATTTGAATAATATAATTGTGTGGGTTGAACTACTGCAGGTGGCCAAGAAGACATTCTTGAACCCACAGGATATCTGGACAGTCTATTGGGATGGCTGTAATAGCTTGATCCCAATAAAGTTGCTATTTTTATAGATAGATTTATTCTATCTATAAAGGAAAGGCGGGAAATGGGGGAAAGTCTACATTTAATAGCCTTATGTAAAGTTGAAACCCTGAACAAAAAGAAGTCATAATATGTCAGAAAAGCATGAATGTTATGCTCTTCAAAAGTGAACTATTCAAAAAAAATTCATATGATGCATATATGAACACTGTACATGAAATCCATAATGTATAAATTGGTAATACATGATCAAAATGAAAAATGGAAAGCCAATTTTGAAATTCTACACTTCGTGGGTTTAATGTTTTCAATACCTGTTGTACGTTTGTTATTTTATAAGGTGGAATAATAACTTTCCTACTACAGAAAGTATTTACAATAAGCTTAAATGCTGACAAGTCAGATCAACTTCAGAAGGTTATATTAAAATATTGGTCAAGAGATTTGTTTTCTCAAGATGTCATTCTTTTTTCACCTTTAACATCCTGGCATTTTAACTTCATTAAGTATAATCAAAAGTTTCCCCCTGATTTGAAAGGAAAACAGATTGTTCAATTTTCAGAAATTATCTGCAGCTGCAAAGACTGGAGAAGATAGGATAGAAATCTACCTGTCTCACATGAACCAACAATAAATTTCTATGGTGATCATCTCTAATCTGAAATTCACCTGATGCATTGGATTGAAATTCCCATCATCCCCAGTCAGCATTATTTCTGTATTGAGGCAAAGGGAAAAGTGAATCAATTTTGTGAAGGATACAAAATAAAAGAAGATTGATGTAAAATTAGGTTCCAGAATAATACTGCAAGCTCTGGTTCATAAAATTGCATCTCATTGAATGTGATGAATAGGACATCAAAATAACTTAGCTATGTAATGAGAGCTGTCTCACTTGTAACATATTTTAGAACACTCAGAGATTGGAACACAATTAACTCAAGCTATAAAATAAGTGACCGTCTCATTATTAGAGGATACGTATACAGTGCACATATTTTTGAGTCCATAAACTATGTTTGTAGTGACTATCAGAAATTTGTTACAACTATTAGAATATGTATGAGTTTTCTGACCCTCCACATTGTTTATTCCTACAGATTCTCCAATTGATATCTGATATTCTGCTGAAGTTTTAAATCAATTTTAACTATTACAATATTATGGAAGCTTATGATTATTTTAAACTGTGCAATAATGTTTATATGTTAATTTATGGAGCATGCATATTACTGAGTAGAGGTACCTAGGTGGCAAAATAATAAATAGTAATAACCATTAAAACTCCAGTATTTTGGGAAATTTTTAACTATCTCCTGATAACTCATCAAATTCATAACCGAACCACTTAAATCAAACATCAAACTTACAATTCAACCAAACAATTGCTGATTTGTCTGTTTCTGAATTTCCAGTTTCTCTGATATAAGAATTATAACACCTCTTAGCAGTGTGGCTATTTGTACAACACAAGGAAGAGTGGAAAGGTCTAAAATGTTTATAAATAAGTTCATATAATGTTGGACTAATGCATTATATGAGCAAATTAAAAGAATTATAAATGTTTTATAGCAATCATCTGAGCTAATTAGAATTCTGAGTATCTCTATCCCATACCTTCACACTTAACAAAAAACAGTGAACCTAATCAACTACATGTAGACAAAACCAAATTAAGTTCCCTGAATTTCCTTGAAATGTTTTTGATGATAAAATGAATATTCGCTGTTTTTGGTTTATAAATCCACAGGACCTTTTCCTTGAAGCATACAGATGAGCAAACACAATCAAAAGTCACAATTATCTTCTATGCTTTTAGAATTATGTGTCTTTGTGCATGTATAAAAAACCAAAATCTTTTTTCAATGGACAAAATAAACATTTACTGGACTGATATTTCCTTTGGTAGAAATTAATCAATATAATAGTCTACAGACCAGGATCTTGAATATTTTCCTGCCTTCTTACCTACCTTTGACTGTACCACACTGTTTCTATAAGTCAATTAAACGCTTGACACAAAATATTATACTTGTATTCTGAGACTAGAATTATGGAGATAGCATATCCCAGGATTTAGACTGATCCAAACTGCTAAGGAGAACACAGAATCAGCTAAATTAGTAAGCATTTGCCATTGTCATTCTATTTACCCACCCCGAACCATGGAAATTAGAAAATAATCAAGTTAAGACTTTGCCCTAAGGATATACAAAAAGATCAACTTCTCCCCACCAAAAGATTAAAACAAGCAGCAATTTTTACATAAAATAATAAACAAATGAAAAGAAATTGTCAGTAGCATCTATCACCTCTCTGCATCTGAACTGCACTTATACAAACTAGTCCATTAGTACAGCAGCTTGCTAGAAATCGACTTTGGTTCAAGCTTAGTTTTAAAAAAATAAAACATTAAAAAAAATAAACACACGTTAAAGACGGTGGACGGACATTTGCTCATTTCCCTGCTTAACAGTTCACAAGGCTTTTTTAAAAATTTAAGGAAATTATTTCTTATATTTAAATAGCTTGTGAATCAAGAAGTTGAAGATTCAGAGATGAACAGAGAGCAGGTAGCATGAAAGCAGGTGGAGAGGAGACAGATTTCTGCCATTTGATAGTTAATGCAGGTTTGAAAACTGGAGTCACAAGTCACATGGCACTACAAAAAACTCTCTTTCTGTTATTAGGTGATGAGACACAATATTTTTTAGTGGGGGGCAAGGAATGGATTGCAGCTAAGTGAGCTTAGGAACTTCCTTATACCTCTTCCCCTATTCCAAATATTAATAGAAAGAAACATAGTTTCTGATATTTTCCAATTTGGCTCAAAAAGATAGAAAAGTGCCAACTATACGGTAGTAATCCAAATTCTTTTCATATGAAAAAATATGAATTCAGGCCAATATAGCTTTTCTCTGTCTCCTTTCCTCCACTTCTCTCTCTCTCTCATCCATTGTCAGCAGTTGTTTGCACATACCACTTGATTCATGAGAACAGTTTTCCCTCTTTAGTAGAGATGTTTACTGCCACAAATGATTTAGTTAGCAGCAAAAACCAGAAACAGCATGAAACTCTGCAAAATACATGCAACATGCCAGTGCTCATCATATTCCACAGCAAGATGGCCTGTTTTCCAATCATCCAATCCTCCCTTACCCACAGCAGCATTTCCCACAGCAGCAAGCAATGGTAAAAATGCTACAAATTGTTTATAATGGAACAAGCTTACAAGGCTGTTTTTATGGCTGTGCCGGCATAAATGGTACTTCCTGTTCATGTGATCCAGTTTACTTCTGGAACAGAAATGTTTTAAATTGAAAATAATTTTAATACAATCATAAGAGCAAGAGACTTCAGGAAAATTTTTTTTAAAGATGAGCCAATGTAGCTTTTGGAAATCCTATGCCAAACAGCTGGTAGGAAGATTCAGTGGATGCATATGATTTATCCGCAATATAGGCAGTCTCCTGAGAAAGTAAATAACAGAAATATTCCCAAAGTTGTGGCAATTTCCATGCAATTGGGAAATAAGAGAATCATCAGAAACAGACTCTGCAGGCCTAATCCTTCCCCCTTTGGCTTCAACAAGAGCCAAAGACGTGCAAATGAGGGCTAGATTTGGCCAACTATGATGAATAAACTGCTGTCTTAAAAAAAAACACCAAAACCTCCCACCTATCATGTGTGGACTGTTTTTGCACATGACCATCAATATGTTTATTTTAACTGCCAACATGTCTGAGAGAATCTCAGAAAACACTCCATCAAGGACAAGATAATTATCAAGGATATTTGTGATTCACATGCTTCCCCTCTCTTCTCTCTTCCCTCTGAGTGGCATGGGAGTTCACTGAAACTGTTCCAGGAGCAAAGAGAAATGTGTCCAAACTTTTTCTCTTTATATAAAAAATAATAATAATCATAAAGAGATACACAAGTAATACAGGCCTGCCTAAACTGTACCAGTTAAGAAAGGAATCCCCAACACGATTGATAAGATTATAAACATCTCGCATGACATTATGGCCTGTACAACAGACCAATAAAAGATAATTAAAAAAAAGATATTCAGATCAAAAAAAAAAAAAAAACCCATTCCTATGTTTGAGTTGATAACCCACCTTAACTTGTCACTGAGACTGCTGGAAATGATAAGTAGTCCTTTTTTTTTTTTTACATTTTTGGTTAGAAAGTTCTCCAATCAATGAAGCAATCCTGAAAAGACAGTGTTTCTTATAAAATTAGGCAATCGTTTGTCCCAGTTTTAAATCCATCTTTTTCTTGCTGTTTTTTTTCCTGTTTCTAATATTTCTCCTCCTCTCTCTGGTCCCCGGTCAGATGGCATGAGGAAGCCAATCACCACTTGCAGTTCAGAAGCCCAGCTGTCAGCCCATCTCACAGCAGCATGAAACAGGCTAGGGTTGGCACAGCTCAGCCCAACTCACTGTGCCTTGGAGGCTGTAGTGGTGGTGGAAGCAGCCCCACTGGCTGAAGCCACTGTGAAGAGAGAGTTCTGAATAGATTCCGCTGAGGTGCAGGTGGCATGAAGGCTGGCAACTGGTCCAGAAGCCCCTGCAGAGGCTGCCGCTGCAGAGACCAAACTAACTGGGTTGCTGGTGAGCAGTGAAAGATTCTGAGGGTTCAAGAACAGAGGGGCAGTTACGATGTTGGGCGCACCTCCAGCATTGGCAAATAACAAGTTCCCAGTTGCATCCAGCGATGTTATTGGAAGAGAGCCACCAGATGCAAGAGCTAAAAAGAGGAATAAAAAATGTCAGCATTAATGCAGCCACCTCTCCAAAATACAACAGGCAAATGAAAGAAAAAAGAAGAAAATAACTTCCTTTTTAACTCATTTTAATGACTTGCATTGTAAATTCATTTTCCACTTAAGGAAATTTGCAATTTTTTCCCACATGAAAATGCAGATTTGAAGAGTGAGGGCTCATTAGATTCATTATAAAAAATCATGAAAATCACAAAAATGTATTTCTAAAAACCTGGGATGAGTTCCAAAACCAAAGCAAAGAATCCTTAGACTCTAATCAAGTAGCTGGCAGATGATAAACGCTTTTTTATATCTTGGACAGTGGGTATTTTGCCTTGCCAATTCTGCCTAATTGGCCACATAATGAGATTTGGATGCCTATTCAATAAGGATTTCAAGCATCTTTAATCACTGAGCTCATACTCTCAGAAATCTTTGGTCTGCAGCTTCAGAAACCAAATAGACTTAAGATATACTTCTAAATACTATATGCACCAAATTCAAACAGAAGGGTGATTCTCAGTGGCTGCTTATTTCACAAGCGAGAGCCACTTTGGTGTAGTAGTTAAGATGCTGGTGTAGAAATCACAAGAATCTGAGTTCCAGGCATCTCTTAGACATGAAAGTTGGCTGGGTGATCTTGGGCCAGTCACTCACTTTCAGTCCAACCCACCACATAGGGCTGTTGTAAGGAAAATAAGAGGCAGGAGAATTAGGTATTTTTGCCATTGTTAGATAGAGAGAAATAAAGAGAAAGTAACATTTCCTCAATATTTTGAGCATTCTTGGGAAATTTTATATATAAGTATTTTGGTTTTACCACTGATCCTAACAAACAGAGACTTCAATGCAACTTACAAGATATTTAAACTGACAGATGTCAAAGATTTCTTAAGTAATTTAATATGTGAACATCTATATCAGAGGCTTATTTGTTATCTTTCATCCTAAGATAGTTTGAAATAAGCATTTTTATTCATGTATATTTCTTTAGAAATAAATCCATGTTAAATTATTTCAACTAGGCCTTTACATTTTAATTATACATAATATCTACAGCGTTAAAAGAGTACAGAAACTTAACGGGGATAGAAAGTATAGTGTGGAAACTAACCTTGAATAGTTGCCAATGTACTGTTGCTCATCAGAGCTGGGCTGAGAGCACCACCTAGCGTCCCAGGATTGAGACTGAGTAAGGCACCTCTGCAAATCCAAAATGCAAAGCAAAACAACCAAAAAAACCAGATGAGTTGTTAATTTAAGGGCAAACTGTATCTTTTTCTAGAATTTTAACTATAAGAACTGAAGCAGATCTATTAAGTAAACTATTTAATTTTGATTATACAATAACACACTGTAACACTGTAAATATTTGAAAGTGATAGAAATATGAACAAGGATTCTACCTTCAGTTAATATTTTTAAACTAGGAAAAGTGTCAAATGTTATACTATTATACTTTCATAAACAGAGAATGAACCAGACCTATAGATTTTTAATCACTATACATTTTAGAGAAAGGTACTGAAATGTGATGACCCCCTATGTTCTCTCACTTATCTTTAAGTTTTAAAGATACTCACCCAGCTGCAAATTGGGAAGATGCCATCAAGCCTGGATTCAATCCTGCTGCAGCTGCCATAGCAGCCAGACTTGCATTTGCAGGCAACTGTGCAGCTCCTTGTAGGGCAGCTGCTGCTGCAGTTTGCAAACCAGAAGCAGTTACCATCACCTGGCTGGTCCCAAGTGCTGAGGTCATGGGGGTGGAGGTTGTCTGTGTTGTGGTTGTCTCACTGGCACTGGATGCCTCAGATGTGGAAGCAGAGGCAGAAGGAGAAGGACTTAGGGAGGGTGAAGTTACTGCTGAGGAAGCTGGAGGTGCCGTAGAAATTACGGTTGCTGTATTGTTGGGTATGGTTTCTGTGGTGCCTAAAATGATACAATATTTGAAGCACCTGGATGAGACATTGCTAAATGAAGCCAATGTTATTCTGGTGGAACAAAAGGGCAAGAATTTGAGTATAAACAGTGTTGCTAACTCAGGGCAGATAGAAGTATCTTTGATTAACAACTGCCCTGTTTAATGACTATTCAAGTTTATGACAGTGCTAAAAATACAGTCCTCACATTCACATCCTGCGGTAAAGCAATTGCTATTTCCATGCTTCATAGCTGGCTTCCAACAACTAGTCAATGGAAAAGTCAGCAGTAAAATCATAAGTCATGGTCACATGATGTCTTGCTTAACAATTGCAATGAAAGAGAAATTGTAATTCTGTCAACATCATGTCTCAGTGACACTGCTTAATGATGGCGTTACTGGTTTGGTTGCGGTCATTAAGTGAGGACTATAGTTCAAACATCCAGAATACACACAAATGAGCCATAACTTGAAGATTAACAATAAATCTTCCCCATCAAAAAGCCTATACCAAATATTCAAATTAAACAAGTTAGTTGACCTTTCCATAATAGGTTAAAGTGATGTAGTTATATTCTGCTAAAATAGCATGTTATAATTTGATGTTTGTTGACCTCATGCTGCATTTATAGATTCAGGGTTTGCCTGTGACCCAGTTAGAATTACTAGTTTTGATTGGCTCATAAACTATATTTTGTTGGATAGTTCGAGCCATACTAGTTACTCATATTCTATCAAGCTTGACTACTGTAACATCCTCTCAATAAAGCTGTTTTTAAAATGTGTCTAGAAATAAATACCATCAAGTATTCCTATTTAGCTACTGCTTCCATTTCAATCTGCATGCCATCTTTCACTTTTTTACTAAGCGTGGCTAGCATTCATGCTTTAAAATAAATAACATTGTTTCCGTTGCTTTTATGCCTGTCATATGAGTCACATTTAGTTCTATTTTGATTTGACTTATAACTACCTTAATGAGCATTTTCTCACTGCTCTTGTCTTAGATGTGAATAAGACAAGCATAGCCTTGCTCCTAACAGATTACCCAGAAAAACAAAATACATCAAGAAATCATAACATAAGTGATGGATTATTTCAATTTCAAAATCATTCTATTTTTTTTGAGAAATCCAAAATATTATTTCCCACTATGCCTGGCCACTTATAGATCAACAATGTTTAAAGATAGCAATCTATGGCATTTAGTTTGTGTAATAACCCTAATTCAATTGAAGAACTGAACACTGGCTAATTTTTTGTCAGGTTCACATGTACTTTCCTGATACCAACAAATTCCTCCTAAATCTCAATACCATAATCTTAGTGCTTTGTCCAAAACAAGCGACATCACTGCAGTACTCTGGATTCCTATGCAAGTCAGTCAGATATTTAGTGGCACTGAAAATACACCTTTTGTAAATCTGTTTCTATTTTATTCATTTTGGCTTTTATTTTTTCATAAAGATTTGTAACTTCTGCAAATTTTGGGGCTCCGCAAGTTGGTTGGGTGTCTCATTTTTGTTAATGCAACCATTTTGACTATAGAATAATTAGCACTGATTTCTGATTTTTTAAGTAGAAGGAATTATACCCCACTCTATTTAATAGTTCTATTGCTCCATTTAAAGCATTTCCACATAAAGCACAAATTACATAAGGTGTATTAAAACTTGTACCTTGTAACTTGTTGTAAATCCTATTACAGAAGTCAGTTTCTAACATGACCATAGGTTTGTATATCACTAAAACTGATTTTAGTCTCTTTTACCATCAACGATTAAAGACTAACAAACAATAATTTATTTTAAAAATTCAATTCCCCACAAGGGATAGGTATTAAGAAATAAAGTTCATCATTTTCCTAGGCTGCTTGAAACTTTAATTAAGTTCTACTAATTTTTCTGATTTGAGGAACTATAATATGTACAAAATCTTTGATCAGAATTATTTCGTCTAAAGTCTCTTAGTAAAGAACACAGTTTTTGTGGTAATGTTTCAACTCAATATCTCCTTTACTAATAAAGCAGTCCATACAATAAAGTCTTCTGTCTTTCTACAAATGTAAGCATTTTATACAGCAAATAGGAATTCTGTATTTGGCTCAAGAGTTTTAACTTAGCTTAATCAAGATTTGCAGAAGAAGTCATTTTTGCTGCTGCATACAGAATGAATTGTAAATATCTATTAAATATATTATTATCAGGTGTCATTCAATTTTTCCCCTCAACCTGAATTAAGAGTTACATATGAAAGCAGTAGTTTACGAACCATTTACAAATTGAAATAAATAAAATGTAGTATCTTTTTAAAAAGTAGCAAGCCTGAATATGGGCAACAGAGTGATCTATTGATTTAATAACTAAATTGTGGAACTGTTTCTTGAGAGAAGTTTGGCTTGGTTCCATCTTTTCTTTCTTAAAAACCACTGCAGATATGTTTACTCAATCAGGTATTTTTATATAACTACTACCTGTTGTTACCTGTGCTCCGCTACGGGGATTGAAAGGACCCCTGCAAAGGAGCTATGCAGGGCAAAAGGAGGCTTGCAAAAGAGGGCTCGGCTGCCTGATTTCCCCCCCAATCCCCGCTTCTCCCACCCATGCTGGGGAAAAGGAGGCTTGCAAAGGAGCCATGCCAGGCGCTCGCTTCTTCCACTCGCTACTCGCTTGCTCAGCTCGCAAAAGTTCTCACTCCCTGGAGAGAGAAGGTCGCTGCTCGCAATGCCGCTCCCTGGAGAGAGAAGTTGTGTGCTGTGCATGTACTTCTACCTAAAGGCGCGTGCATGCATAATCGTTTTCTTATTCTTAAATGTGTATAATAACTCGTGTAAAAAGTAATAGTTTGAAAAAGCTTTTCTTAGTGAGCACCTACATAGCAAGAGGAAGATATGTACCCACTTTCATCTTTGTAGTTTGCATATGTTTAGAGATTTCATGATGAGTCAGCCATTCAATGAGTAAGTGAATGAATGAGTGAGTGAATGAGTTGTATTTTGCAAATATATATATAGATTACTTCAGACTTTGATTGCAGTTAAATACTTCTATTATTTTACTGTGCTTTAAATGAACATTATTTTAATATTTAGATATTATTTTAAGCACTAGGTTTAATTTTGGTTATATGTTTGGGTGTATATATACATACATACCCACATACATATACATTTACATACATATATAAATTCTCATAAAGTACTCTGATAGATATGATTATGATAAGAGCAAACATTATTTATATGCAGTTGCAGTCTAAATGGCTTCTTACCTGTGACTGCCAAACTAGTTACAGTTGCGCCGGTTAAAGGGATCCCAGGGTTCACAGTCAAAGTAGTAGCTGCACTGCTTGTCACAAGGCTTGGTGTAGTTGCCACCTATAGACCAAAATAAAATAGCTTAAATTCTAAAAAAAAAGAATGGATGGCACCAATGAATAAGAGTCAAATGAAAACTTCTATATAACTTTAGATTTTTACCATAAGAAGCTGCTTTTCATTATCCTTAGAAAATCATTAAATTTTTTTATGTGTGGAAGAAAAAAAGTGAATATATTGGCATACTACAAAAGAAGAGTTAAATACAGTGTTCAAGGTGGTATGCTTTAGGTGAATAAGTATCTTTCTTCACCAATTACAAAACAGACATAACAACAGCCAAACTGTGTACATCAATGACTGTTCATCATAAGTATCAGATTTCGAGATCCTTAGGAACAAAAATGTCAATAATACTCTCTTGATATTCTTAGCAAGAATTGTCATATTATTTCCCAATCTAACACAATTCAAATGGTTTTGAATTTTTACCAATGAAGTAGGACAAGGGAACATTGCTTTGATGGGCGAGTTGCTGGTTCCACCACTACTAGGTGGGTTAATTCTTTTTTCCTTCTGGCGCCGATTACAGAACCAAACACGGATCACCTCTTTTTCCATTTTCAGCTGGTCAGCTATCATGGTTATCTCTTCCGAGGTAGGCTTTTGGTTCTGAAAGATAAACTGTTTAGACTATTTTCTGTTGCATGATATAGTTTGGACCTGTATTCCTTTCAATATTAAAAGGAAACTACAACAGTAGAAGTTATGTACCACCAATATGCTAGATAAAAAAATATATCTTATTACAGAGTGAAACAAATCTTTATATCCTTATAAAGCTATGGTGGCAAACCTAAGGCACATATGCCAAAGTGAGCACGTAGAGCCCTCTCGGCTGGCACGTGAACTGAGTCTTCCCAGAGCCATGTATACGCCTAGTCAGCCCAAAGCCGCGTATGCACAGAAGAGAG